>PVKE010000594.1:0-133951 GCA_004027555.1 Craseonycteris thonglongyai | reverse complement strand
CTTTGAGGCCACGAGGACCGGGGATCGAATCCCGGCTCCGGCCCAGGCAGGACCCACATGCTGAACTGGGGAGTTCCCACAGTTCGGTTCTCTAACTGTCTCTGTCTCTGTCTCTCTCTCTATCTGTCAAAAGTAAAATAGAAATAAATATGCACTGAAGATAAAATAATTACTCTCTATAAATATAAAAAGATATAAACAAAACAAAACAAAACAAAACCATCATCATGGTATAAGTATACCATAAACTTATACAGTGATATAGGTCCATTATTTCTCAATCAAATTGGGAAACATTTAATGAGGATAAAAACAATATCTACTTCATCAGGGGGTTGTGTGAAATAAATTAACATGTGAAACATATAGCATTGTGCACAGAACTCAGCAAATAGTTGATAAATATAAGGAATTATTGTAATCTAGTTTCCTGTGACGAACAGGTAAAGACCGAACTAACCTAATTGAGACACTGCTTACTTCAGTAGAGTTCAGTTGCAAATTTTCTCTTCTTATGATAAAAATTCAGGAATAGAATGGGTGGTTCCTAACTGGGAAGACTGTGGGCTTTCGTCTTACTAATGGATACAGCCCCCTAAAAGAAGATATACTCAGGTATGCAGAAGGGCCTGAAATGCACATTTATTTATCCAACCAATATTTGTTAAGAATGTCAATTATTTGACCGTTCCTTCTCAAATTTCTGTAATATTACTAATAACACACCTGGGAGAGAACACGGGATAAGGACGAGCACCTGGGATTTAAGGATAATCACACTGGTGCACCTGAACACCTAGAACCAGGATGCTTCTCTCCATTTTTCACATTACGACACATAAAGAAAATGACAATATTCTTCCAGCACCATGGGGTGAGCAGTCAGGGATGCTGGTGACTGGTGAGGATCTGCCCTCCTCCCTCAGCAAACCGTGAGGGAACGGATATCTCATGACACTGTGTCCCATGCTGACATTCACTGGTTCCCAACCTTCTGGCTTCAGAGGTTTTCACAAAGGTCCAAGCCATGAAGCGTGGGGACCCCAGAAAAAGAAGTCCTTCAGTTTCTCTCCGTTTCTTCACAAACTAGCATAGTTGTTTCATAATTTACAGTTTCCAAATACTATAATTAATAACTATTTACATGACCAAATTCCAAAATTAGTAGAAATCTTAACTTGTTGCAATAATCAGGATAGGCTATGCTCTGCTGCAGTGACAAATTCAGCATCTATGGCTTAAAGCACACATATATCTACTTAATCACACACACATGCTCATTTCTTGCCATGTAAATGTTACCACAGGTTGGTACTTACATCTCATGCAAGCCTTTGTGTCACACAAGGTCTCTGCATCTCAGAGAACGGATGGCAAGGAAAGAGAGAGAAGGGGAATATGAAACTGCCTGTAAACACCAGCTGAGGAGTGACACATCTCACGCCTGATTGCTGCCCATTAATCAGAATTTCCTCCCAGTTTAACACCAATGGAAGCCCGGGAATATAGAGGAACACATAGATAGTTCCTGAGTAGTGTCTGCCCCACTTAAAGCACTCCCAAGTTGTAGATCAAATACTACTTTCTGACACCTTAGTAACTCCTGTTGCTTTTCTCTTAGCAAATTGTATCTCCAGAAAGCTGAGATTCAACAGAAGCCCACTAGGTACAAAATATTATAGGATACATATATCTAGTTACTTACTCTCAACAAAGGTATGAGACTAGATATGGTGTGAACCCACCTCACAGCTAGAACGAGACAGATTTAGAGGTTTTATTTTTATTTTTACTGTTTGAGTGAAGGTGAGAGAGAGAGAAAGGGGAAAGGTCCAATCTCCATAGCTGTACATCACTAGTTGTGACATAGTTTCATTCCACACAGGTGGATGCGGGACTGCGTAGGGTGGAAATTGAACTGGGTACCTTCCACATGGGAGGCAAGACCTTCACTGCCATCTGGAGGTTACTATTTGCCGCAGTTCAGCATATGGGTTTGCATGGACCAGGCCGGATTCAATCACTGGCCCTTGCAGTTGCAAGGCGAGTACTCAATCTGCTGAGCTATCCCCGTATCTTGGTATGTGTGTGTGTGTGTGTGTGTGTGTGTGTGTGCGCGTGCGCACGCGCGTGCGTGTATATATATACACACACACATACATATATATATATATCCCTATCATTTTCTTAATCCCATTCATATTATTTTTCTTCTGACCCTATCGGTGCTTGTCAACCCCCAATGTAACACTGTCTGTATAATGTCACCAACATTTTCCTTGTCCCATAAGCATGCTTTATAAAACGTGAAGAGGTGACACGAGTGGAGTCATTTTAAAACGAAGCCAGAGCAGCTGTTCCAGAGGAACTGCTTTGCATGTCTTGCTCCTGGATAATTTGGATGCTGTAAATTGGGCCGAACCTTTCACCTGCATCCAATCAACACTGTCTTCCAAAAAACTGCTGGAAAACTAACAGGAATGCGGACGTGCTGACCACGAGGACTGGTGCTAATGGGCTCTCAAGCTGAGGACAAACCCAGTAAACAATCACGTACCGTGAAAGGGTGATTCAGCTTTAGAGCCCCGACAGAAATGTCCTCTATTCATGTCGTTACGCCGTCCCTTTTCTCACGACAACTTCTGCTCTCATTCTATTATGGAGACACTATTTGGGTTTCTGCCTAAATATGGGTTCCTCAAACTGCAATTCTTTGTTCCCAAATAAACACTTGTTGCTTCCCATTTGGGCTGTTTTAAATTTCAGGTTAACCAAAATTCTCATCCTAAAAAACCTCAACTACAACCCCTCCTCACCGTTTCCCCGCCTGGGTGGTATGATACGTGATGTTATGCTGTTATTAATGGGACTATCTCAGTGTCCTATCTTTCCTTCCTTAAACTGATTTTTAAATTAATTACGCAAGGCAAATTTGGTAAAAGATGGCCGAATGCATGAATTGAAGCTTAAAGTCAAGACAACTAACTCCATGTCCTCCACTGAAAAAACAGTGATCCTTTGAATCAAGTTTGTGAACTTGGAGTCAAACCCTTGGTTTCGCACAGCTCAAAAATGAGGCTCCCAGCATCCAATTAGCTAAACCGATGCAGTGGGACTTCACACTTCAAAGTGGATTGGGAAGGGGGCTGAGCACAGCTAATTAAGCTGTGCATTTAAATACAATTGCAATAAATGGGACTGGAGGGTTGAATTCTTATCTATCTATGTTCTCAATGCAAATGTTAGGAGAGCAAGACATTTCTACTGGGAGATAAACAAAATGGGCTTCAGAAATAGAAAAATGCTATGAAGATAGTTCTTCATGCATCTGTGAGATAAACAGAACATATCTGAAAGCAATTCATTTTAGAAGGCCCGCTTTGGTTTATGTTGTTTCTATATTTCCCATCAATTCAAAGAAAAAAGGAGTACAATTGATCATTTAAACATGTGATGCCTATAAGGCCCATCTGCCCGCTGTAAAGACTCAGCACAGAATTGTTTTGTTCACTGGTAGAAATCTGCGGACTTAAGTACAAGACGTGGTGATCCTATTTCCTCCTTCTTGGTTTCATACTTGTTCTGCTTCCTTATCTCTTTTCTTTCATCACAGCCCAAATTTGGAGAGTCCATTCAGAACACAGCAGGCAGTGAGGGAGGGGGAGAAGGAGGGAGGGAGGGAGGGAGGGAGAGAGGGAAAAATAAAGAGAAAGAAAGCATGAAAGGAAGGAAGGGAAGAAAGAGAATGTGAAAGACAACAGACACTTCTCACAAATCCCATGTGGAGAGCAGGGCACATGAGAAGAAAGGAAGTTTCAGTGCCCACGTGGAGAAGAGAAAGGCAGAACGTCTCCTTCCCAGTACACGTCCAGGACCCATCAGAACAGAACAAGGAAGCACCCTTTCAAACGTCCCCGGGTGTCCACTCACGCACATACACACCCCAGAAGAGATCACGGAAAACATTTCAAACTAAGACTTAAATACAATAATGCCATGTAGCGTTTTTATACAACGTTGTTCTGTTTCGTTTTGGGTTTTGTTTTTGGTCTAACGCCTCCATTGAAATGTGACTGCGTGGCTGCTTCTGCTGCTTCCACACACCAGCCTCCCAGGAACTAGCCTGAAGTTCTCTGGGCTGGAGTTACAGCAGCACTCAGGGCAGCTGTCAGTTTGGGAATCCGCCACCATGTCTGTTTAGTTAGAGACGCTCACAAAACTCACCAGGGAACCTTCCAAGGTGCTGCTCCTGAAGGCACACTCAAGGTACCGTGTTTCATGGCATTTCCTCCTCTCAACCCTACACTGGACTCAATGACACAAACCAGGAAAGCACAACTTCAAAGCAAACTCGGATGCTATGCATTGAATCTCAGTAATTTGAAAAACAAAACAAATAATTACTTGGAGTTCTGTTTGCTCAAGCCAGGATAATGAGCATGGGTTGGCAGTTTTCAATTCTGCTTGGCGTGATTCTACACACTGACAAATTAGCTTCATTTTTATTTGATTTGAACGAAAAATCAGAGGGATGAACACACACACACATTCCCTGTCAAAATTCTCTCCTTAGACCTCATATGTGTTTTGCATGCTTTTCCACAAATATTTGGCAATATGTTTTTTAAAAGAGAACTTTATTTTTCTAGTAAAGTCTAAGTGAATTTATATCTTTAAAGAGTTTCTGAGCTTTACAGTTTATTTTTACTGCATTCTCACTCTTGGAAAATGACTACAAACTTCTGGTAGGACAGGTGTTTTAATACTCCATTAATTACATGACAACCATAATTTCTTCTTTCTCATTTGCAGGGGGGATAATCCTCTGATGTACTACATTGGCCACGTATTTCCCCATTCTCAACTTTCTGAAGAGAAGGCTGAGGCTTATATACATTAAATAAGTGGTTCAGAATGTGATAGTTAATGAGAAGGAAACCAAGGTCAGTGTACACCAAACTACCCCTTTTCTAAGGTGACCAGATTGTAACATTGATAAAGCGGGACACCATTGACCGGGGGGAGGGGGTTCTTGATTAAAAATTGGGTCTATCTCCCGCCGTTCCCTAGCTTGTCGTGCATTCTTTCCAAACATCGGGAATTTTTAAAAATGCCGCGGGGCACGGGACACATTGTTAAAAATCGGGACTGTCCCGCCCAAAGCAGGACGTCTGGTCACCCTAGCCTTTTCACTATGCTGAGGCCACTTTTTTATGCCCAAGCTCATTATAGCATATGGCAACCTGAAGAAAAAGAAGGAAAACAATCACCCATTTGTTTCCCAGCCACACAGAGAAAGGCCGGCATGTTTAGGAAATCCACCTGTAATATCTCTTGGGCCCCTTATTTGCAAAATCATTTTCTAGACTTCCTAAAAGTATTAAGCACTATATCTTTTTTTTGTTTTTAATTGGAATACTACTCAGCAATGAGAAAAGGTGAAATAAACACTACATTTTCACTGTAAAATTTTTAGAAAATGCCAGGGAATCAAAATCACCTATAATCCCACTGTTCACATTTGAATAGATACAGGATCTGGCAGAAGTAACACCCTTTTTAAAGTAATAGAATATACTTGAGTGTGATATCATTAAGTTACAGAATTTTGTAATAAAAGATTTGGTATAGATTACCGTACACACACACACACATACACACACACACATGTATATATATATATAACTTCCACTATATTTTCAATGCAGACTTACTCATACAGATATACTACTAAATAGGATCTTTTTTAGTTAGCTTGCTCTACTTTTTGTTTTACATTTTATGAACATCTATTGATATAATTAAATATTAGCTTAAATTTTATTAAATCAAATAAATACTCCTCTAAAATATATTGCCGTGCAGAATATATATGTATAATTGCAGAAAAGTTAATCGTATCAATATATACTTCTCATAATGGAGATGACAAAAATAACTACCATCAAATCAACTAGGAGGGAGGTCTCTTCAAGCCAATTCAGTTTGTATAAGAATGTTCATGAGAGACTCTAACAGGCACGCTGGTAACTAAAACTTTGTCTAATTTCCTTATTACTTCTGTTGGATCAATGGCCAAAAGTAGAGTTGCTGATTAAATTCAGAAATAATTTAAAAGGTTTTGATAGCATTTTCCAAGTTCCCTATCATGGAGATAGTAGCATTTCTAACCCCACCAACAACATACAGAAGTAAGTGTTTTCCTGGGTTTCATCTTTTACTACTGCTACTATTTTCAATTCTTTCTAATATGATAGGCAATTTCTTTTTAAAGCCCCACCCAAATCTCCTTTCAACCCACCTTCATAATGGTATCGTTTACTTTATGTAACTCTTCACCACACATTAATGTCTTTGACACTTCCCACCCTCAGGATTTTTCCCACGCCATTTCGGTTCCTTGAATGACCACTTTCCGTTCACAATCTCTTTGTCTTCTGGAGAGCTTTCTGAAAGCCTCTTAGCCACCACCACCAACCAGCAGCACGCTCCTCCCTCGAATGCTAAAGCGGGTCTTCTCATTACTACTTATTAGATAATTAATGGCGCAGCTCCGGTGCCCCCTCCAGGTTTTGTTCTGTTGTTTTAAACTGTTGCTTAATTTTGAATTGTTTAGCTTTCCCTCATGCAGGCCTTTGAGTTTATTTATTTACTTTTGTACTTTGTAGATGTAGTAGAGTGCTTGCATTTAGAGTTCTATAAGCGTCTACCATGTCCACTTCTCTTCTGGCATTATTAGCTATACATTGTTATGTACATTTACCACCTAATTATCTGTCATCCTTATTAGACTCTAAACTCTAAGACAGCAGGCTCTACGTCTGTGACAGTCAAGTGCCTAGCTCTGTATCTAGCACATGGTAGACTCCTAATAATTATTTGATATTGGTTGAGTTAGAGAAGTAAATTTACCATGGCAATAATATCCCCTTCCTTGACTCTAATGAATACAAATGTAATAATAGGCAAACTTATTAGGCCTAGATGAGATCAGTGCTAATAGCATGAAAAATGTACAGTTGGATGAATTCAATGTTTTTACATCATGAACGGGGCTAATAGATCTCATGGACCAAGAGGACCCATACGTGTTCTTTTCCAGTAAAGACCCTTTGCCTTTCGTGTGTGAAGCTTCAGGGATGTGACTCAAGCTTAGGCCAGAGAAACTTCCAGCTATTTCCTCTGTTGTCACTTCCTTTCTCACACTATCCAGACCCTCGCCCTTTCCCAATCCACTCATAAGGTGTCTAATTGTACTCCTTTTCTGATTTTTCACATCCAGAACTTCCTTTTGAGTGACCTGCTCAATTAGAAAGGTAGAAGCTTCCCATAAGCCTGCACAGTTCCAGGCCCAAGACGAGAACAATAAACCGCACTCGGTCTGTCAACCCAGTACGTTTTCCCGGCAACACGCTGACTTGAATCTTCTGTAATGTGAGTGAAAGAGAGATTTAAGGTGATAAAACTTAATGTTAATGATGGGAATCCACAGTCAACACTACTCCTCCCCACTTCACAAATCAAGAGCGATGCTAAAAGGAAAATGAGCGTCATGCGCCGTAATCAGAGCACTTAAAAGCTAACCTGGAAGCACCCTCGAGCCACACGGAAAGGACGTGTTTCCGCCCGAGCTGACCAATGCACTCGTGGGAGGTGGCGGTGGCTGCATTTCCTGTATGGCTGCCAACGTTAGTAAGTTTGCAGATAAGGGGGAAACATAAATGTCTTGAGAATTGTTTCAGGAAGCCCGGGGTGGGGCTCATTCAAAACATGCTAATCCTGGAAATCCCTGAACATGTGCTGGAGATTTGAACCGTCTCCCACCTCCCAATGCACGTACAGAATAAAAAGTGGCCTTTCTTCAATCTTACACTAGAACTAACACCAATAATTGAATTCAGATATAAAGAATGGGAACGTTTGTCAGATGGCCTTTGAAAACCTTGCCTGGAATCCCTCAAGATGACTGCTAAGAGGCCTGTTTGCACTGGGACCTAGTGTGACAATATTCTCATCAGAAACAGTCCTTTTATTGGTAAAAATCATCAATGTGATCTTTGATTCCTTTATTATCAATCAATATATTCTTTGTCCAAAACTGTTACTGGAGAAACATATGCGAAAAGTGTACAATGAACTTTGCATGCCTCCAGGGGTTTGCCTCCTCCTGAGAGAAATAGGGCCCACTCACAAAGTGGTACTGGAGAAACATATGCGAAAAGTATACAATGAACTTTGCACGCCTCCAGGGGTTTGCCTCCTCCTGAGAGAAATAGGGCCCACTCACAAAGTTCTGAGCTCTGGTTATGAGTACAAGAGGCGTGCACTGGAGGTAGACTCTGTGTTGCTGGAAAAAAGGCCTTATGTTTTCCTGCTTCTCTTAGAAATTCAGAGGAAAAGGCCATCAAGACAAGGCTATGTCCCAGCCTCCTGGGTCTTTCTTCACCACAAACACTGACAAGTTCCACCGCGAACATTATGCCCAGTTATTATTCTTAGATCTTGCCCTGTGTTTGCTGAGGGCCTTATGCAATACAGACAAGGCCTGAACTCTCATCTGCAAGACAGTTTTGTCAAAGATGTTCTCATTTCCCATTACATAGATGGGCAGCTAATCAGAGCAGGCTTCTGTCCAGTCTCGCTGTCCATGATGCCCGACAAAATAGAAAAAGCTTCCACACCAAAGGCCTCCCTTGAAATTTGAGGGGACACAGATGTGACTTACAGAATTTGAGTTCAAAGAACATCACCATATGGTGAATGGGTTGTCCGCTTTACAAAAAGAGAACAGAAAGGCATTCTGGAATGTGGGAAATGACATTGTAATCTGGCTATTAACCTGATCTGAGTCTAAACTGATTCCTATAATTTGCAAATGTACCCAGCTCCTCTTAGCCCCTAATTCTCAACTCTGCCTCTCCCCATTCATTACCTAAATCAGGTTAAAATAATTTCTGAAATTCTAGGACTCAGAATTCTGATAGTTCTATAATCCCTCCCTCCCTCCCTCCCTCTCATTTAGGAAACAATAAATCAATTCCTAAAATGCCACCTGACAGCAGCACTGGGCATGAGTAGCATTAGCTGCCAATCCCAAAAGTCTCAAGCAGTGAGCACCATTTTTCCTTTAAAAGAGGTAGAAGGGAGGCATTTTACTTATACAGTAATTGAAACAGATTTTTTTCCCCATCACTATATTCTCAGGGAATTGCCTCATTAGACACCATGGCGGACAAAATCAATTAAATATCTTCCAAAACAAAACCTGCCTTATCTATTTTGAATGCAAACATGGCAAGAATCAAGCTGAGACCCTATTAAATCTTTGCTCCTTTAGGTAACAGCAATCAACATGGGAATGAAAACATTCTTGACTATTGGTCTACAATATATTTTTATTTTGTACTCACTGAGGATAGGTATATTGATTAAGTACCATGGCTACATGAAAATGGCAGTAAGAAGATAAAAGAGATCATCAAGAAACATTCCTTAATTACAGAGTTTAACTAATGTGGGTCCAGTAAGTTTCCACAGTGAATAAGATTTTGTTTTCTATCCCAGTAGAAATCCTACCACCCTGCTTGTTTTAGAAGTGGCCAACCGTGCTACGCAGCGAGAAAGGAAAGCAAGTAAGCAACCACACAACAACAAACTGAGAATCCAGCTGGTCGTATGATCACCATTGTTTCTATGGTATAATGCAAATTTGCCTATAAAGACAGCATGTTTTACATATAGTTGACTGAAGAGAAAAAAGCAACAAGTGGAATTTGATAAGGTAGTTTTAAAATAATGTTTGAGAAAGAGCGTTGTGTGCTCTAGATGAAACCAGCTAACTCCAGCAGCTTCAACATGAATAAAGTAGGTCTCCAAGAAGTAGCCTGACATGAGTGAGACAGCAGGAAGCTCCCCCTGGAGCATCCAGGGAAGAAAATGTCTTAGAACTATAGTGACTAGCAGTGAGATTTGTGAAGGTTTCCATGGCATCCTTGTAAGAAAGTGAGTTTGCAGATTACAGAGCTGGAGGAATGTGTATCTAAGAACTATAATACCCCCTTTTCTTATTCATAAGAGCCATTACCTCTTTATCTTTACAAATGAAAACTAAGATAGTCTTCTTCTTTTTTTTTTTTTCTTCATAGAAAGGTAGTTAGAAATATAGCCCTATCATGGAAGGAACTTCGTTATAACTGCTTAGGTTTATTTCATTTCCTATATAAAAGTCACCAGACTGCTAGTGAGATTGGCAGGAAGCAATGAGGTAAGACACCATTGGGACTGGTTTATGAAAGATAAACTTTCTGGATATGTACTGTGACAGCACAGATTAAATCTCAGAGGCTGCCAGGAAGGGGAAGCTCATAGATCCCTTTACACCCCTCCCTTGAAATGAGCAATTCTAACCCTATGGCTCACTCCTGTTTCACAACATGCCATGGTTTTAGTTTGTCTTCCTGGAAGAAGTTCAGACCCCGAGGTGCAGCAGGTCCTTCATGATCTACCCACTCCTACTTCTCCAGTGTACACTTGGGCAGCTCTACCTCTTTCCCTCTCCATTGTAGTTATCCTGACTGGATACATCTTCCATGGAAGTGACACGCTCACTTTTTTTTTTTTTTTTTTTTTGCCTCCATTGCTTCTGTCTGGAACCATTTCCTCTGTCTATGTTATCATGACAACCTTCTATTAAAGAGTGAACATAGACATTGCCTTTTTAACAAAGGCTTCTCTGAGTCACCAGGACTGTATTAGTAAATGTTCAGAAAGCTCTTCACAATTAAAAGAAAAGTATGACCCAAAATTTTATACCCGGCCAAACTATGCTCAAGTTGAACATCTACAGGCAAACTGTATTTTGCATGCAAGGACACTGAGGGTATTGAGGAAACTACTAGAACAACATAAGTCAACCAACACATGACTGGAGAAACTATGACAAAGAGACTGGAGGTCATCACAGACTATATACGGTTCCCGAACAAGGACTATATCTAATCTAGTAGGGATATGTGAGAGAGAAGAATGAAAACAGAATATGCTCTGCTAATATAAAAATAGTACAATTACAAACAGAAATTGCAAAAAAGAAATTGCCTGGGAGAGGAAAGAAGGTCGTGGATGCCTGAGATCACAGATAGTACCAACCCTACATGTGCTCTGTTCTATCCTCTACATACATGCCTATGATAAGTTCAACTTATAAATTAGGCACAGTCAAGGATTAACAACACTAACTAATAAAATAGAACAACTGTAACGATATATTGTAATAGAAGTTATGGGAACATGGCACTATTAAGTAAAATAAAGGTGCGTTGAACATAAGCACTACAATACCATGACAGTCAATCTGACAACTCAGACAGCTACTAAGTGACTAACATGCTGGCAGTGAACACAGTGTGGACATGCAGAACAAAATGATGACTCATGTCCCATTTAGGACAAGTGGAACAACACAAGATTTCATTATACTATATAGAATGATGATGGTGTACAATTTTAAATCTGTTAATTCTTTATTTCCAAAGTTTTTTATTTAATATTTTTAAATTAGGGCTGACCATGAATAACAAACTGCAGAATGTGAAACAGTGGATAAGGGGGTAGGTACAAAGATAAAGAAGATATAGGAATACAACTAACAAAACAAAGGTGTGATTATATAAAGCCATAAAAGAAAATGTAAGCAAAAGAAATGCCATGTCCATGAATAGAAAAACTTAAAAAGGCCATAAAGATTACAATTATCTTTCATTTATAAATTAGCATTATCTGAATAAAAGAGCATTTGAACATTTTTTATTCTATTGTTTTTGAGAGAGAGAGAGAAAGAAGATGGGAGGGCCCACAGACATTTCCATAGCTGTATGTCATTAGTTGTGACCTGGCTTCATTCCACACAGGTAGATAAGGGGCAGGAACCAAACCAGGTGCCTCCCACATGGGAGGTGAGAACCTTCACCACCAAGTCATCTAGCAGTTATCAGCTGCACTGCAGTTCAGCACACGGGATCGCAGGGGCTGGGGCCTGGAATCAAACCCTGGACCTCGTGATTGCAAGGCAAGCGCTCAACTGCTGAGCTCTCCTGGCATCCCTCATATTTTTATTTTCTATGTTTCCTATGTTTTTACATAACATACGCATGCATACTTTTATTTTAACTACGATGTTTTTAATATGATATATACACATATGCCTTTTTAAGTAGAAAATCTGATTCTAAAGTTTATATATTTAAAAAAAAAATACTGAGAAAAGTAAGCAAACTCTGAAAAGGAAAGGGAGAACTAGCCCTCCTATATTTTGAAACCTATCACACAGGTTCAACAAGTACAAAATGTACATGAACAGACTGACCAACATAGAATAAAAGAGCAGAAACAGCGCCCACGACCTTCGGGAATGTAGAATGTTACCACAGTAGCTTATATGGGAAATGAGCGCCTATTATAAGCATTGTTATTGAGATAACTGGGTAGCCACCTGAAAAAAATCAACATATACCAATTTGGGTTAACAGTTCAGACTCTACGCAAGGATAAATTCCCTACATATTTAAAAAATAATATAAAAACTGAAAATATATTAGTGCCAACAGAAAATATGAAAACATTACTGTTCAAAAGCCTCTTTCTAACTAATACTCAAAATACAGGCACCATAAACATAAAATTTGAGAATTCCACCTTATGAAAATCAAAAGCTCAGGGGCAAAGCTGTAAGCAAACCAAAAGTCAAACAAAGAACTGGAGGAAAAAAGAGATTGGCAACCCATACCACGGAGAAAGATCTACTCTTGCCAACAGAAATCTACTAAAACCAAAATCAGCAAACAAACAAACAAACAAACAAAAAGTGGGCAAGATATATCAGTAGATAGTTCACAGAAAAGATTTAAAATGGCACTTTAACATATAAGACTTCAACTTCACTCATAATAAAAAAATTAAAACTGCCCTGAAATGCCATTTTTCATACCAGATTGGTTAATTTTTGAAAGTCTGAGAGCACACTGTTTTTTAGATGTGCATGGTCTGTGAATTTGTAGAAAATATATACTGTGCTAGTAAAGGGCAAATTGTATCTAGTATCTATTGACACCAGTGTACATACTCTCCAACCTTGTCATTCTGCCTTTCAGAGTATCTCCTACAGTTACACCCAAACAGACATTAAAACAGACATTCAAACGAGGCCTGTGTAAGGTTAACTGTAATACGAGTAACACTCATATTAGCAAACCGTGGAGGGTTGGTTAAATAACTACAGCATGTTCATGCTATGAAATACGATGTCGCTATAAAAAACAGGTGAGGAAGTTCCCAACATACTGATATGGAAAGACACCTGAAATAGGGTCAATGAGGAAAAGGAGATGCAGGGTTATACAGAGAGCATGCAACTATTTCTTTAACAGACGGTGCAGTGAGAACACACAGGTATGTTCGGATTTGCTGAGATTTGTATAAAGACACTGGAAGCCCCACAAACCCGGTCACATGGTTTCTCGAGCAGATAAGGAACAGAAGGGGTGGGAGAATGGGTTGCGTTTATTTTTTGCGTTTGTGTGTGTGTACAACCACATCCTTGCTTATTCAGAATTTTAAGGAACATATTGAATTAAACAGTGCAAGTCTCCCATCATACTACCTAAGAGAGGGGACGGTGAGAATCCGGGCTGCCCCGAGACGAAACCACCGCTGTGTCTTTCGTCTCGCACACCTGGCAGCTCCATCAGCTGGGCCTGAGGTGAGCAGGCCCGGCCATCGGATCTTCACACCATGCTGACAAGCTCTCAGGGGACTGCAGAGCACCTGGGGCCACGATCTGCTTCCCACCGGCCCAGGGCAGTGACTGAGGTCGCCCGGAAAACAGGCAGCATGAGCTGGGCTGTGACGTGCTCTGACCTCAGAGGCTTCGGGCCCTTTGCTCTAAGTCCAGGACTCCGGTTGTCTGGGTGCCGTTCGGGGCTGACCAGCCGGCTCAGGGTCCGTGAGAAGATCAACCTTCATTGGATGGAACACGAATGAGGGAAAGAGCCGCCGGCCTGGCTCCTGGGAGTCGTGAATCCAAAGACGCCCTTCTTTCGCCCGGGCAGTGCAGCTCCAAAGGCCTCAGCCTCACAAGGCGCGGCCCTGTGGGTCCACCTGTTACTCTCGGCCAAGTGCTCCTTTGCCCAAAGGCGTGTTTTGAGTTTGTTGACCTTGATTTAAGCACACAAGTCCCCCAGAGGGGAAGGAAGAAGCTTCTTTAGATAGCATACATGTTCTCTGAAGAGCTAAGCAACGCTACCCACCCCCTGCCAAGGTTTCCCCAGAGCACCAGTGCAGACTAGCTCACTTATCTGTGGAAGTGCCACTGTCCGTTCACAGGAAGGGGCCCTTCTTGTTCTTATCTGGAACACCTACAGCACTCTAGAAGGCATTCATTTAGATTCTTGTTATATTGAGGTTTAATTCCAAAACCAGAACGAACAACCCAAAAGAAGAAGAAGAAGAGAATGTGGAGGACAAGAGGGAGAATCCAGGGAGGAGGAGGAACCAGGGTGGCTAAATAGTGCCCGGAGGGAAAGCAGCCCTCCTTGCAGGGGGCTACGTGGGCACCCTGAGGTGCCAGCTTTCTGCAGTGAAAGCTGTGCTGCCCATCTTGTGGGCTGACTGTCAGCAGATAGCCAGTAGCGGTCGGCCTCTTTCAGGTGACCCACCCCTGCAGTGACCTTCCTGCCCAGTCACCCCACTTCCCGGACCAGCCTGGATGCAGGACCGGTCGCCGCAGGGCACCAGAACTCTGGCAGGCCGAGTGTCTTGTGAGGTTGGCTGAGGCTGGAGTGACACCTGTGTCCCTCCCCCACGTACCCTTCCTTCCCCTCACCCACAGGTGCTGCATACACACCCCATGGCTAAACCCAGTGCCCCAGGGTGGCATCCAGCTCCCTCAAGCTCCAGAGGGCGCTGCCTCGGTTAGCGGCTCTCTTTCTAGGTGAGCGAGGAGACAGAGACCAAGGGGGCTGGGACACGCTCCCCAAAGTCCACAGCTGTGAGCGCTAAAGGGACTGATGGTGGGAGAAGGAAACACACCAACATGAGGACTAAGGGACCGGCTGCGGCCAGGGGCTGGGCTCAGCAGCCCCAAGTGCCTAACTGCACACATTCCCCATTGCACGGGCCTGCCCGGGGGACGGGGGACTCTCCGCCCCCACCCTGAGGTGGTTAGGACTTGGCACTCCACCAACAACGTGCCCAACCTAGATGCGGGTGCCCCCTGACGTGCCCCTGCCTGCTTCTGCCTGATGCCTGCCCATCAGAACTCTCTGCCAGCCCCCAGGAGCTGCTGGTGCAGCCTTTCCATCAGCCTGGCCCATCGGGGCCATCGCTAATACACCCCCTTGCTCAGCCAGAACTCGGTGTACCCCAGCTTCAATGAACCTCACCCTGGACCAGGGGACTAGGATGTAAGCCCGCGGGTACCTGAGGGACGAGCACCCGCCCTTTGCCCCTCGGTCCATCAGCCCCTAGACAGAACCAGTGACAGAAAAGGCACCGTCCAAGCTTCCGGAAGCCAACGGTCACTTGACTTTCACACACAAGGTGAGTCCTCTCTCCTTTGTGTTCAGGGAGGAGCAGCAGGACTCAGATCGCAGGAGGCTCCTACCAGCTGCATCTCCTACAAGGAGATGCACCTGGTAAACCATGGTGCCAACTGTCGCTTCCATGGCAGAGCTACTCCACCCGGAAGCCGTAATGCAGAGAACAGTGTCGAATTCCTACCCATCAGAATGGACCCCCACAAACCCACCGTCAGAACGCTCACGGCGTCTCCAATGCAGCCCATCTGTCCCGACACCAGAAATGAGTTCGGGCTTCAAAGGTCGTTCCTGGAAAAGAAAGCACCGGAGATGTTCTGGGTGTTGATTGTTCCTAGGGTCACCTGCTCTGGCTCGCCATCAGGCCACGGGAGGAAGGAAGCAGACAGCAATAGGTCACTTCTGCAGGCCCGAGTTAGCAAAACTATAAGAAGCCACGTGCTACTTGTGGACACAGACTGACCAGACAGTGAAGTTCTAGAATCTCTTACATTGTAAATCACGACTCCGCTCTAAAATGCTGCTTGCTTTCTGCCCTTACCCAAGAGGGAGACTGGATGAAAGTGGTGGAGAACAAAACAAAACAAGCGTTTGAAGATTTTAAGGAGACATGTCAAGGGGAGGTGAAAAACAAAGTAGAATATAAAGTCATGTATGTACGTATTATATGGAACACATGAAGTAAACACTTGTTGAAGAACGGGTTTCCTGATGTGGCATATTGTACATTTGTGTCGCATCTTGTATATTAGTTTGCTCTGTTTAGTTGCTTCATGACTGTGCATAGACCCTGGGAGTGTAAATGTGAATTTATTGGCATAATGGCATTTTATAACGTGGGGCATATTAACTTTAGCAATGTCCCTAGGGGCTGCTAGGTGGGAGGTCAAATGACTTTGTTGAATGTGCACCCACAGTCCTATGATTTGGTGGCAGGAACGTTAGCAGCAGTGCCATTAGTACCACAGTCACCTCTGTCTTCGCACATTTGTAAATTAGATGCACAGCCTGGCGCTGATTAGCTCCTGAAGTGCCGAACAAGAACGTGCAATTACACACTGCAGTCCACGCTCCTGACAGACGGACGTGACCATCTGTACCAGGCCACGTAGCTACGGAATGTAAAACGATGACTGACTGAAATCAGGTCGTTTGGATCCACTTGTATTAAGGGAACGTGTCCTTCGTAGGGCAGAACTGGCTTGTCTTGTCCTCACCGCCGTGCTCAGCCTCCAGGGGTGAGGACAGAGTATTCCCTCCGTGTACCAGACTGAACCACCGCTCTCCCTTGAGGCTCATGGCAAGGGGTAGTCTAGAGGGTGGGGGAAGTTTTTAGAGTCAGAAAATGTGTTCTGTCACAAAACCACCACCATCCCTTTTGGTGATAGGAGACAGGACTTGTCAGTGCTGGATGCATGAAACAAACCACCAGACAAAACGTCTGAAGGATCCACTCCATCGTCCGTCGTTGCAGGAATCAAGGAACACATCCTATGCCAGGGAACACATCCTATCACAAATACCACTTTCCACTGTTTTGAATACCTCCGAGAAAATGTAGTATACGAATTACCTCTGATTCACTGAATCTTCTCCCGCACTGTTTTTAGGAGGTTACACCTCTGCTCACCCAGCAAGTTAGGGCCTCTTTAATTCATTTTACTTTCTCTCCTATGCTCATTTGGCTTTATCCCATGTTAATCATTTATCTACAAACTCTTATGTGTTCCCATTTGCTAAGACTTTAAGTATTCCTTGATGTTTCATTAAATCATCGCAGATTTACATAAGTCAGCATATATTCCCCCATCGATTCCGGAAAAGCACCCAGTTGCCACGCCATCCGGGATAAACTCCACGGGTGTAATTACCAGCCCGCGGGACTTTCCATTCTGCAGGATTCAGGCGTGGAACAAACGCAGGGTAGCAGTGGGGAAGAACGGGAGAGTTGGGGAGACTCGTTGTCAGCCCCAGAATAAACCCCGAACGCACCCTTCAGGGCGGTATTCTACCAGGACCCTGCTGTTCACCCGCTAACAGGGACTAGACTTGCTTGACCAAGTCGCCAATCCCGAAGTCAGTGAACTTTACCATAAATTGCATTCTTTATGTCTGGGATAAGTGCCCATTGTAACAATTATAGAGGGAAATTCTATCATTTTTGAATTGAAATTTGAACACTGACCTGTCGTTTAAACAATTATATTTTACTTCCTTGCTATTATAACAATAATGACAGTTAGCATTTTAAAGAGGGCTTGTTCAATGCCAGGCACAGTATGGTGGGTTCTCTATGTCTCATCTCCTCATCATAACACTAATCAGGGCTGTGAACATAGTGGGAAATTGCCCAAAGCTGAGAGAATTTCCTTAACCACGTGGACTCTAGAGCCCGAACTCTTACCTACTATCAGTTATGGTGCTTGTAAGTTACAACTGATAAAACTATTTATTACAGAGGTCTTTGGGTGTCATTTTTCAAATATAAAGTGAAACTATGGATCCATACTTTTTAAAAAGTTATTTACTCTAAGCTTGGAAGGGTCATCCCATTGAGGAAAGAGTTCTGAAGGAGGGAAAGTAGGATTTGGAGGCGGGCACAAACCCCAGTCATTAAGTAGAGCTTGATTCATGATCGGGCTGATGGAATAGATTGAACTCAACAGGGATGAGTTTGCAAAGCGTAAGGGAGCTCAACGTTCAGAATGAGAAAGGGGAGGTACTGTTCGGAATTAGTAAAACTGCTGCCTGCTAGGAAGGAAACCTAAGCTGACCAATTTCAGGTCAGCCCCACTTAACGGCAAATACAGTCAGCTGCCCACAGCCACGGCTCTGCACATGCGGTTCCATCAACCGTGAATCAAAAATATGCCGGAAAGTGTTATGTGTACGATGCGCACGACGCAGCTAGGCCTACAAGGGTTCTGTCTGTACTGAACATGCATAGACTTTTTTTCCTTGTCATTAGTCCCTAAACAATATGATACAACAACAACTTACAGAGCATTTACATTGCATTAGGTATTGTCAGCAATCTAGAGATGATTAAAAATACGTGGGAGGGCACCCATAGGTTAAATGCAAATGCGATGCCATTTTATAGAAGGGACTGGAGGGTCTGTGGATGATGGTGTGTACAGGGTGTCCTGAAACTCTCTGAGGACACCAAGGGACTGCAATCTGCTTCTGGTAAGCTGACATGGCTAGTGGTAAGAAAATCATTTGGCGAGTCAATGCTCTTGCACCTTTAAACCAGGTAGAACATGAGAAATAAGCCAGAGGCTTAAGTGGGCACTAATCTCATTCTTGAGTCCTTTCCTCGCTCCCCTATGTGCACAGGTACGAGATGTCCCCTGGAGACATGCTGGGGAGCAAAAGCTTCAGAATAAGCGTCTCATCTCCTTTCTGCAGACTTTGTGTCATTCACTGTTTCAAATGAAACAGCTCCAACTGCCAAGCGTGGCGAGGCCACCAGATGACCCCTTCTGTGGTCAACTGGGATGGGCTTCCCTCCCTGCCTTTCTTCGCTCTTTTCCCACTTCCTTATTTCACAGAATTCTTAAGAATCCTTCCCAAACTTAGAACCAAATGCTCTCAGGTTGTTCCATTTCTTTCTGATCAACTTGAGAGGGAGCAGATCAGACATCACCGGGGAGCGTCACTGCGGAGTGAAGCTTGTGCCGGAGCAGATAGGCAGGGACAGGGGTGCGCTCTCCCTGCTGGAGCTGAGAGTTGCTTTTCATCACTCTCAGCCTCCTCCCCATGCCAGGCAGCACCCCTAAGTCGGAACAGCTCTGCCTGCCCGACTGGCCTCAGAGATGCGCACTGTCAGGAAACGGGAGAGCCACCCCTCGGAGACTAAGGGCACGGCGCTGGAAGTGCTGCCAGTGCGTCTGAGGGGGAGACCGTTGGGAATTGCCAAGATGGATGTATGTCTCCCAATGTCACCTGCCTAGTTAGTTGGCATTGTAACGGGTCCAAAAATCCATTTTGTTGGGATGCTGGGATAGCTCAGTAGGTTGAGCGCTTGCCTTACCACCTGTGGCCCAGGGATCAAATCCCAGCCCCTGGGACAGGGGCGAAGGTTCTCGCCTCGTAATTGGAAGAGCCCCCCGCCCCCTGTCCCAGTTCAGCTCCCACCCCGTGCAGCCCCACATCCACCTGTGGAATGAAACCTCATCACAACGGATGACGTACAACTCTGGAGACTGCTCTGGGCCCTCCCCCTTCTCTCTCTCTCTCCTCTGTGTGTGTGTGTGTCACTCTCTCATCTTCTCTCAAAGAGTAAAATAAATCTTTAAAAAAATTCACTTTATTTCTCGGTCTGAACGTGGGCCGGGCCGGCTCTCCTCCGGGGCCTTCATTTCCTTGGTGAGTGTGAAGAACACGGGTTCCCTGAGGCAGGGGTGCTGAACGGCGTTGGGAATGGGCCAGGCGTCTGCGTCTTAGGACCTTGGCGGCGTCACCGTCCCTAGCTGTGCTCGTTTCCTCAGGACGTCCTCTCCCTACACGCTTTCCAGAAGCCCGTCCACCTCCTTGCTTCCAGCTGCCCTGAAGGCCTCGCCGTGCCATGCCTCCCTGTGTGCTCATCTGGGCACCTGTTTCCAGCAGCACACAGACTAGCTCCATTTGATTGTTTTTCCACGAATGCCAACGGTCCCCAACTAAACCCCCTTTCTCACGAGAGCGTCTTAATGGTAGTGTCACGTAACTTTGATCCCCTTAGGGTCAACCCCCTGGGCACACCCTTGGCAAATGGGAGAGAAGCCCTTGGCTGATCCGCACATGCGTGTTTTGGTTTGGCCAGTGTGGGTGGGTATTCGGTTTCCTGAGGACCATGTGACAGAGCGCTGTCCCCTACAAGCCCGTCACTACACACTCTCTGAGGATGAAGGCTGGCTGAGACCTACAGCAGAACCCAAGCTGAGGGTGTGGAAGGGCATTCCTGTGGGTTTCCCCCTTCATCTTTTTTGGAGGGAGTTATTTCTGTTTTGTTTTCAAAAACTTTCAGCTCATTGATTGAGTAGCAGACAGATTCGATCTTTGTCCTAACTTTGGTTTTGGACCACCTCTTCAGAGACAGAACTCAGTTCTCTGAAAATGTAATCAAGCAAACACTGGATCAGAGTGGTCAGAACACTGAGCAGGGAAGAAACCTGCACTCCTTTTCATTTTAAATCACTTTGGACTAGAATGACAAATAGTGGGTTCCATGAAAAGTGGGTTATTAGTTTATAAAGACACTGATGTGATTCAGCTCTAAAAAGATATCCGCGAATAGCCACAGGGCTACAGTCACTGGGAGACATAGGATGTGGGAAAGTATCGACACAAAGACTACAACAGCAGGGAGCATTTACTGAAGACACACCAGGTGCTAAACTCAGTGCGAAATATTTCACATTTATGTTACTTCACTTGCTCCTGTTGGTAGCCCTAGGAATTAGGCATTATTAGTCTTACTTAACAGAGTATTAATACTGCGTGAAGAGAGCTTCAGTGATTTGTTCAAGGTCATGCAATTCACGAGTAGCAGAGCTCAGAATAGAGCCCAAGTCCAGCTGAATTCAAAAGGGGGGCTCTTAAATTCTCCTTATCACATGCCGATGACAAAGTGTTCGCTACTCCAGTACTGGGCTGAAGACTATAAAGAAGTCTCTGAAGCAGAATCAAGGTGAATGAATGTACATGGGCCCAGGCATCCCAACACAAAACCACACATCTTGCAAGGGACAGAGGGGTGGTTAGTTGTCTACTGTATATCGTTCTGTCTGCTCAAGCCTGCCTTATTCTGGGAGATGGGTATGTGTAATGGCCACATTGGGAGCAGGTCTTTACCCCCAAACAAACACTTAATTTATAAATCTAGTGATGCAAAGTGCCCCTGGGGCTTGTTTTGGGCTTTGACTGAGGCAGGGTCTGTGAAGAAAACTGCAAAATGGCAGGCTTGGTGCTGTTCGACACAGCGTGGTAAGGCTAACCTAGCAGTTTAGGAATTTCCATCTATTTCTTCCACTCCTTCTTCTTTTCCTCTTCCCCTTCCCGTTATTTTATTAAACACAGAAGAGGGATTTGTATTCAAGGAAAGTTTGCCTCCATTTGCTAGACTTTCACAAGGGGAACTACTTCCCAACTCACTAAGTTCTTTTGTTCATTTGCTTTTTCTTCCTTTTATTTTAAAATAATTTTTGACAAAATGCTACAGAGATTTTCTGTGTGCCTTTCGCCAGCTCATTAGTTTTAAGTCATGCCACATAGATAAGGATCAAATGAAACTTAAAGATGAATGGGCTCATGTAGGAAGGAATGCCTTGCAAAGAAAAGAGACTGATTCCTGACGTCTGTTCTATTCTTCACTCTCTATAATTCAGTGCCATTTTCCCTTCTAGGTTAGCTTTGGTATTAAAAATTTAGGGCTGTAAGAATGATCATATTTTTAGCTATTCACAGGGCCAGAAAATATCTTCAAAATTTGGTTTTCCTTTTTAGACATGTGACTTCCTCTATTAGAGCTTTTATATATTTCTGTTTGATGTTCTAAACTTTTGTATCTGTGGGACTGTTGGGTAGAAGTCTTGGAAGAATTAACTGCAGAGAGTCACGATTGAAGTTTCAAAGACGGGGTGGGAATAGTCAGGAAAGAAGCTTTTTCCATAGCTGACATATAAATAAACAGCCCAGATTCTCCCATGAGGAGAGTTTGCTGGTAGGAGAAAAAGTATGAAAATGGAAGAATGATGGATGCAGTCTCCAAAGCAAATTAAACATGTAACCTGACGTCTCATATTAGAGCTTTCCCTCAGACTCCCCCAGAAGAAATGCTATAGGGCATGAGAAAGCTTAACTGGAACCAGAAGGAAAATGTCAAACAGGAAGATGAAGAAGAGGGAAAAAACCAATTCAATATCACCTCATTTTACTGGAGGAATAGAGAAAAGGGGGGCCAGCCAGAAAAGGCAAAAACAAACAAACAAAACAAAACAAAAACAACAAAAAAAGATAGCAAGGTTTCAACATGCCGTATAATGAGGGTCTTGGACATTAGGGGACAAGACTTGTTTGTAACAGGTTCAAGGTGGTCTTGTCTTCTTCTGGATCCAGTTCTGAAGACAATCACGTGAATGAAGGTTGACATTTGTGAAGCATAGCCGTTTCCGAGAACTTGTTTCGACAGCATTAATACTAGTTCTTGGTCTAGAAGGGCCACTTTTCTCTCAAGATCTGTAATAACTCTCTATGGTTCAGGGTGAAGAGTAAATTCAGATAAAGTGGTGGTTCCCCAGCCAGGGAGGAAAAACTCCTGATTTTACAGTCGCTTCCTGTGGCAGACAAGCCTTGATGATTCCCACGGTGAGGCTTTGTGGTATTCCCTTCCTTGTAATATTCTGTCCCTCTTGGACATGTAATGAACTTATTAAAAAAAACAAAAACAAAAAAACACTGCAAAGGTGTTGGGAGAGCACTTCTGTGATTATCTCATGTTACATAAGACTCTGTCTTGCAAGGAGTCTATTGCTATCTTTAAAGACACAAGTTGTTATAAGTTCCTGGTTCTTTGAAGACCCAAGCTGCCAAAAGACTATGGCATCTGCCAACACCCTTGGTGAGCTGGGGAGCAGGCCTTGCCCCAGTGGAACATGGAGGTGAGAAGCCAGCCCTGGCTGACATCTGGAACACAGCTTTGCAGAAAATCAACCTACAACATGCCCAGACTGCTAACCCAGAGAAACTGTGAGATGATAAACATGTATTGTTTTAAGCCATTGAATCTCTAGTCATTTCTTACAGAGCAATAGAAGATTAATACACCTACCATGTGCCTCATCTGCCCTGACCTCTATGCTGTATGCTATGGGGCATAGCAAAGTTATATGAACCAACTTCTTAGAGAGCCTTCGCAATTTATCAGGAAAGACAAAAGACCAAACCAGAAGTGACTTTGAAAACTGCGTCAAATAATATGTGAAAGCATTTACCTCTCCCCTATAACCTTTTCCTCTTCTTCCCAGGCAACCCTACACTATATTTCCTAGCCTCCAATGGAGTTAGGGTTAGCCATGTGCCTGAGTATATCGAGTGGAATGTGAATGGAATTATTGTGGGGTACTGTCAGATCTGGCCAATAAAAGCCCCACCCCATATGATGGGATCCATGTTCTCTTCCCTTCCAACAGCTGGATTTGACACCAGGAAGCCCTTGGAAGACATGCTAAGGACAACAGCCTCCCAGTTGGCGGACAGTGTACAGCAGGGACACCCCTCCCCTCCTCCCTGACCCTTTGCCTACTGGAAACACATTGAATTTTATACATGAATGAAATCAATTTCTTCCATGTTTGGGCAAGTAACATTGCGGGGACCTATTTGTTCGAGCACAAATAGTCTTCCCTGTTTTTCACACCATTCTTTTCATGTGATTTAATATTTCAAAGGAAGTTAATTATTATGAAGACAAATTAAAGTGATGATGATTTTACTCTATGTCTTTTAAATTCCAAATAAACAGATATGCCTTATAGAAAAAGAGGAAGAAAAACTGGGGTGTATATACCCTGACAGTTCCTCACTTATAAACCATCATTTTCAGTTTGAAGCACCTTATATTTCATCATGAAACATCCTAAATGGGTCAAAAAGGGTAGAGGGAGCAGAGGCCAGAGAGTCGAATTTGCTTCAAGAAGCCCTGTAGATCCTGTTTAGGTTGTGCCAACGAGGTTTTAGGATTTGTTCCCAAATAGTGTTATCTATGAATTCAGAGGCAAACTGCAATGAATCCACTTTGGAAACTCACATCCTTATCACGTGCATCCAGAAGCAAGATAACTTAAAAGTCCACTAAAGGGAAAACACTGAACTACACTTAATAAAACACACAGCAAAAATCAGGAAGAGATAAGGAACCATCAAATCTTACAGAAGAAATTTACACATGATAAGTGACCATGTAATCCCTTAAACTGAAGAGCTCTGGGTACAAATAGTCAATAGCCACGAGGACCCCAAAGGTCTTGTCACTTGGCTGAGGGGCCACTTTATCATTGTTGACGTGCAAAGGGGAAGCTTCCTCATCTGCCTTTATCTGATTCATTCTTTCAGGTCACAAGCCAGCCAGTCTAAAATCAGGTGGCCAATGGGGAAGGAGCGTGCAAGAGCCTTGCAGGGGAAGCTGATGGGAAAAAGTGAGAAAGATGGTGGTGGTGTGTAGAGGTTTGAAAAACCCAGACGGTTGTTTTAATGGGGTAGGTAAACAAAGATCTAGGCCCTTTTTGAGTAAAATGATGGAGACCAAAATTAAGAGAAAGTAGGGAGACACACATTGAGGTCTCTTCCACGTGAGCCGTGACCAACATAGAACTCAGGCCAACTACTTAGAACAGAAAACCTAGATGGTATTAGATATTGTTGGTTTCCAAAGAGTGAAATGGACAACTTCCTCCAGTTTTCCTTGTGTTTACTTACTTAAGAAGAAAAGGTCCCTTTCTTAGCGTCTTCCCTACCCTCCAGAACACTGAAGAGAAGCGCCAGTTTCCTCAAGTGCAGAATAGGCTCAAATGAGAAAAAGGATACTTCCCTCCGAGCTTCTACCCTGTCTCTGCACCTGTTAGGAAAGCAGAGGCCAGCATGCATGATACCACCCACGGCCTATGCAGTCACCTTTCCATTTTAGGAGAAAAGAACAGACATTGCAGCTTGGCTTTTAAAAGAGGATTTAAAAAGATAGTCAGCCTCAAAATAGCTTCTCTTCCTGCTGCTCTTTCACTTTCAAAGTGTCCCCTCCGTGAGCGGACTCAGCCACATTTAGAGCTGGTTCGTGAGTGTCACTGACCACACAAGAATTAGATCCTATGGGGAGTGACAAAGAAAGACTGCATTCTTGCTTCCACAGACCTCTTTTCTCAGAATTCCCAAATACTAGAATTGGTATGTATCTGAAAATCACATCTAGGGGGAGCCAGGATGGCTCAGCGGGTTGAGAGCTTGTCTTGCAGCCCCGGGGTCTGGGGATTGAATCCCGACCCCGGCCCGTGCGGACACATATGCTGAACTGGGGTGTGGCCCCCAGTTTGGTTCTTGCTGGGGTGAGCTTCCCATGTGGGAGGCCTCCGGTTTGGCTCTGTACCCACCTGTGGAATGAAACTATATCGAAAACTAAGAGGTACAACTATGGAGATTTCTCTGGGCCCTCCCCCTTCTCTCTGTCTCTGTAGAAAACAATGAAAATAAATCTTAAGAAAACAAACAAAGAAAATCACATCTACACCTGTGCCTTTACAACTTTTAAGTAGCAGGCTTGTTTTTTCAGATACATTCTTAATCGAATGTCACTGTGCTAGCCAGAAGAAAGTACACCAAGGGAAACCATGAGCCCCACTTCCGGTCTGTCCTTCCACTTCCACTGCCAGCTGGTGGCCTCCCAGGTGCCTCAACTGACTCAGAGTCTCCGTGAACACAGTGTGAGGATCACTGATCTAGCCGAACATACTTTTCTCTGAAGAGGAAACTGAGGCTCAGAAAGGCAGACTGGTGATGGGAATCAGGGAATAGTGTTATTGAGAGAATATTAGGCCTGGAGTCAGGAGATTTAGTCTCCACTTTCCCTCTAGTTAACTGTTTGACGTTGGGAGGTCCCTCAATGGCTTCTGTTCCTTTATTTTTATCACCATCAGGTTGTTATGGATGACCTTCCATGGCCCTTCCATCTGTAATATTTCAGAAGACTGTTCCTTTTTCTAACCCTTAACTTCTATCAAAGTAGAGTTCACAGCATGAAACATTCATAGACTTTAGAAGTATGGTTGGCTGAGATTCATTGGTGAGCTTAGCAGCTTTGTTGACAAATGTCGTGAGGTCAACGTGCGCTGTCATAACATTGACAAAGAGGAGGATGTACTGGTGGCCTCATTTATGCAGCCTAATAATAAATACAGAAAGAGATTTTCGTCACAGAGCACCCCACAGGGCTCTCGCTGTTTCATAGTACAGCCCGTGGGCATTGGGAAAACGCAACTTGGGTGATACTCTGAGCATCTTAATCTCATTTAATCAGAGAAAGAGATCAGGTAGTACCTCAATCAGGAAAGCATTAGGCAGACCTATACACAGCCCACTGGATATTATTAGCGCTAGCTTTCCCAGACTGCCTGATATTTGGACCACCTACAGTGCTAGCTTGTTAACTGCACAGATCCGGAGGCCTCTGAAACCTTTGATTCAGTAGAGGTGGGGCATGTTTTTGTCAAGTGCTACAGTTAGTTGATTCTGATGATCAGGTAAGTGTAAGAAACACTGTGTTAATAGAAACCCTCTCTGTCTCTTACTACTTAGGAAAAAAGAACCAAAAAAGACCAGTATAAATGATGTACCCATCATGCTACTCATCAAAGCTATCATGATTGCCAGAAGGTGCTGGAAAACCGCCAGCGGTTTGATCTAAGGCATATTAAGAGAAGTTCCCTTTGTAAGTGAAGCTCACATGTGGTGTATATTTAGTTCTAGGATATATGTATTTTTAATCTCTTCGCTGCCATTTGACTGCATATGATTGACCTCCCTGCAACCTACAGAGGAGGAAGATTTAGAAGCAAACTGCTTTGACAGGGAAATGGCCCAATTACGCCGCGCCTTGATGTTCTCTTAGCAAAGCAGACACAGGCAGCACGCGAAGACACACAGGGAAGTGGGAGGCACTGAGAACGCTCTGAGAGGAGGAAGATGAAAGCACAGCAATTACTCGAGTCATCTGTGGAGAGGCTGTGCAATGCTTCCCGTAATTGCTGAGTGATGCATGAAGTCAGTAATCTTAACTGGCCTTTAAAAAATTTGGGGGGGGGGTGTGGACACTCATTTTGCTTTCTATCCCTTGGGCTAGGGAGAATATGAATCACTTCCCCACTAGACAGTGGTTAGCTCAGTCCATTTCAGCACCCCTCACTCCAGATGAGGCAGAACAAAGATGGCCTGAGGCCCAAGTTGACTTTCCA
Source organism: Craseonycteris thonglongyai (assembly GCA_004027555.1). NCBI lineage: Eukaryota > Metazoa > Chordata > Mammalia > Chiroptera > Craseonycteridae > Craseonycteris > Craseonycteris thonglongyai. The sequence continues at coordinate 106,380 of PVKE010000594.1, read as the reverse complement.
GCTGTATCTCTGTGTTATGCGGGTGAATGGCATTAGCATCGGTATTAACTCTGGGTCCCCCCCAACCTTTTCCTCCAGAGTTGATGATGTCTGTTAAAACTCAGGTTCAAGGAAAATGACCGTAACAACGATCCATCTCTGAAAATTTGAAGATAAATGCTTAGAAATTATCCAGAAACAAGAGAACCTTTCTCTACATTTTCAAAACAACGTGCACATAGCCTAGACACATAAGTGCTATTTAGAAAACACGTTTTGCATTGTGTTAGTTCTCCTTCTAACACACACACACACACCTAACTAGCCTAATACTGTAAACAGGAGGCCTTATAGAAAAAGTCCAATCATACTTTCAACACTCAGATGTAATCAACCATTTGACATTTTTGCACATTTTCTTTCTGTCTTTTTAATCTACTAAATAAAAAAATATATATTGGCCCTCTACATGTCAGGCCCCATCCTAGATATTAGGAGTTCAGTGATAAATGATATAAAGGAAGTTGCTGACATTTTGGAACCTGTGTTCTACTGTGGGAGACGAATAGCAAGCCAACAAGCAGTACCAAGTAAACAGAGTGTTTGGCAGAAGTAACGCCCCTGGTTAAGTAGGATAATACAAATGGACATGTTGTCTTAGTAACCTTTGTGTTCCAGGTTCCCTGAAGCAAAATGGCCCATCAACTGACAAAGGACCAGTGAGTGAGAGTAGCGAAGCCGTTATGTTCCAGAATTAATGCTTATGGTTTCGTAATAGAAGATTTGATCTAGATTAGCAGCTCACAAATCAGGGGTGTTACTTCTGCCGGACCCGGTGTGTAGTATATCAGACGATGTTAATGAACTCTGTGGAGGAAAATAAAGCAGGGTGAGAAAGTAGAGGCTGTAGGAAGGTGGGATCGGACAACAGGGCTGCTAAAATCAGGGAAATCTTCGTTTATGAAGGAACATTTGGGCAATAGAATGGCGGAGGCCAATACAGTTGGTGGAGAGCAAACATGGGAGTTAGGACATTATTAGTATGATCTGGCCTTATTACCTCCAGCAGAATAAACAAACCTGGTTAATTCTACTTCTTCTTGGCCTGCAACACTCCGCTTAAAATTGACCATATTTATATTGAAAGCTCTCTAATACTCGGATGGTTCTGGAATCAGACTACCCGAGTTTAAGCCCCTCTGCCATTTACCGCATGTGTGACCTAGAATCCCCTACTGAACCCTCTGTGCCTTCTCCCTCTCACCTAGGATACAGTCCCTCCTCCGTGCGGTTATGGTGGAAGAACATCAATGAATTAATACTGGCAGAGTATTCAGAACAGTACCTGATATCTAGCAAGTGCTCAATTACTATCAGCTTCTACTATTATTGCCACCAAATAGTTAAACATTCCGCCTCCCTCCATCGGTTGTAACTCCTTGAGGGTTTTGTCACCTTTGAATCTTCAGACCTAGCCCAGGGTCTCTGACATTGCTTTAATGCTTGAGAAATGACGAACTAATCTGAATTCTACCGGGAATCACATAGTCAATCCAGTCAATAAATTTACTAACATAGTTTTAGCCCTAATTCTAACTCATTCCAAAATCAACATTTGGATTAAGGAACACTGCTCATTAGACCCATCCATCTAAACACGGCATAATTATAGCAGAGGCTGTTTAATGCGTGTTCTGTAATGGGGATTTTCTGTTGGCGACCACTTTCCCAAATCCCCACAATGATCTCTGATGTTCATAATGACAGGCTCAGGCCATGCAGGCTACTTCTGCCTGATCGAGAAGAGTTACACCCCATTCTCGCGAGCTGAGAGCATTTCACTGTTCTCCTGGTCTCAGAACATAGGTATTCCCTGGTTGATATCCACACCGAATCAAGTTTCTTAGATGTCCACCGTTGATCAGATCACTGTTTACTGTATTAGAAACTGCAGGACTGAGCTCACCCACGTCCACATGCACGTGATACATAATTAGGTCATGACCTGGCCTTCAACGGGAAGGACCGTCTGATATTGTCCTTTCCTTTTCTTTTTTCAGTAGAAAATGATAACTTAGTCTTCCGAAAATAAAATAAAATAATAATAATAAAGCACTCCTCCTCCCGGATCACTGGATCACAGAATTGCTTCAAGGTCACTGCCCCCAGCCTCACTCAATCTTTCCCTTAAGCACTTTAAATTTCGGTTTACAGTTAATCCCTTTCATTTTGGTATTCAACTAATTAATGAAGACAATGCCATTTAAAGATAAAATAACTGTTATCAGGCCTGATGACTGTGTTTATGGAATTTTTTTGTACATATCAATGTAATTTGGGATAGAAATAGACTAACACTATCATTGTAAAGGTTTTTTTATCAATTGTCTTAATTATCAAAACTACTGTTTTTCTGACTAGAAAAGCTTTTGGAAGAAAACTTGATTTACTAGCTGTGTAACTTTGGACAATTTTCTTCCCTACCTGGTGCTGTAGTTTTCTCATCCATAGAGTGATGTTGATAACCAGTCCTGGGGACAGCAGGTTGAGCACTTGCCTTGCAACTACAAGGTCTGGGGACTGAATTCCAGCCCCAGCCCGTGCGAACCCATATGCTGAACTCTGGTGCAACTGGTAGCCACCAAGATGGCGGCGAAGGTTCTCGCCTTCCACGCAGGAGCCCCCAGTTCAGTGCCCACCCTGTGTGACCCCACATCCACCTGTGTGGAATGAGACTATGTCACAACTAATGATGTGCAACTATGGAGACTGCTCTCGTCTAGACCCTCCCCCTTCTCTGTCTCTCTCTCCCCACCCCACCCCCCTTCCTCTCAAACAAAATTAAACTTTAAAAAATAATAATAATCAATCCTACCTCACAGGGCTTGTAAGATTAGATGTACAATACTTAGAACAGTGCCCAGGATAAATTTTATTAGATGTACAATACTTAGAACAGTGCCCAGGATAAATTTTAGCTATTATTCATATAATTGGCCCTTGAATTGCATACTTTACAGCAGTGCTGAGTCTTTTGAGGGTCCTTTATATTTATTCTATAAGTATAATTCTAGATTGCTAAAAGAGGTAGGGCTTTCTTTTAAAAAAATATAAAACAAGATAAAATTAAAAAGTAAATAAATAAGGAAAGAAAGTGACCCAGCTGCCATCTGCCCATTGGCCGCTCCTGTTCTGAGGTCCTTGCATGCAGAACTCTAACTCAGCAGGCCACCCTTGTTCACCAGGGACAAGCGAAGTTAAGTGTCCCTTTCAACATGTTTCTCTTTGAAGTGGAGGTGCTGCATCTTTTCCTTTAAGGGGAAAAATCTCCGTTGCTTAGTAACAAAGCAGAAAATCAATGGCAAGCCCAGCCTTGGCGGCCCCAGTACCCCCATGTCCTCAGAGAGAACTCCGGGCACAGATCCTGCTGCAGGTTCTTTGTGGCCATGACTGAAATGAACAACGCCAGTGCGGACACAAGGAATTCGGATTGGCAGCTGACTCACCGGTTCCCAAGTCCACTTGGTCCCCTTGTCCCTGGGGAGTAAAGACAGGACGCCTACAACATGGTCCAGTCAGCCTCTCAGGAGTAGCACCTGCACTACCCTATTTGCCAGGCAGCTTTGTCTCCCATACCCACACCAACGGGACGAGCAGAGGGACGTGGACCTGTGAACCATCCAGTACTTAGGACCAACAGAAACCCCTCCCACTCACCCACACACCTATACACCTTCTGCTACTGTCAGGATCCAGGCCACGGGGTGAGGTCCCCCTGACCTTCCCATACCAGACCCCCACCCCCAAATCACAGCAGGGTTGCAGTTTACCTCTTACAAAGCCTTTCTCGTGCCTTATTTCATCTGATCCTTAAAGGAGCTCCTTGGAAAACAGAGCAGGCCTTATTATTTCTGTATGACAGAATACAAAGAACCCTGTCTATCAAACACGGAGTCAAGGTATGAATTTAGAAATCCTGACGCAGGATCTAGGAATTGTTCTACTCCCCTACCCTGGTTTCCTTCACTCACTGTTTATGGTCAATAACCATTAACCTAAGAGCTTGTGCACAACATGTGTCACATGCCAACAAACTGTTCTGACGCTTTCCACACCTTTATTTGTTTTAATCACCCATGACTCTCATTATGCAGAAACTGGGGTACAGAGAAACTCAGGGACTTGCCCAATGTCACACAACCAGAGCAAGGCTTCAGATTCAGGCAGTCAATCCTCCAGGGGCTGTGTTCTCAACCACCGTTCTGTACTGTTTCCTAATGATGAACGAGAGGGCGGTGTGTTTGAACGAGAGGGACCCTTTTGCATACTCTATGGATCTGAGTGCGATGCACATCTCCCATATGTGACCACATCCGCACACTTACCATTATGGGCAATGGAAAACTAGTCAGGGCATAAATTAGAGCTAATAGCCAAGGAAGTGACTGATGCCTATGTTCACGGGAAAAAGGAAAAGGAAGGTGAGTGGAAATGATGTAACAAATACACTTCTAGATAATTTTTTCAATTAAAAAGCCTTGGTGGACTGTTACCATTTGGAGAAGACTAAGAGTCATGAAGACTAAATGAAGTGTGGTATCTTGAACTGGATCCTGGAACATAAAAAGAAGATGAATTGAAAGAGCAGGAAAATCTAAGCAGAGTCTGCAGTTAATAGTATTGCTCAAATGTTAATTTCTTCGTTTCAATAAACGTACCAAGGTTTTATAATATGTTAAAATTAGAGGAGGCTGGACGAAGGGTATGAAGAAACTCCCCCTACAATCTTTGCCCCTTTTTTAATTCTAAAATGATTTCAAAATAAAAAGTTTTCAGAAACTGTTTGTAGGGGAAGATTATATTTCAGATTATATTTGCAAGCTGTCCTTCCCCAAAGCAACAACTTCAATCCCTGTCTATTTTTTTGTGAATATTTGACATCTCCCTATCTATGAATACATCTTTCAAAGATTATGCTTTAAGGTCCCTTGCATAAAAGATCCACCTTAATGATGTTCTCCTACCTTCCTTCATGCAAGGCGGCTAAGATAGCTCTGGAGGGTGATCATGTTTGATGAAACAAACTCATTTCTCCCTCTGTTGTTCGCTATATACAAGCAGTTTTCGAGTTTCTGGGAGATTGTGTAACATTGTGACAAAAGAGAAATAGTCTCCTAGAGTTCCTGACCTCTAAATGCAGCCATTTCTCAGACATCAGGCATCAAGCATACATTTAATTGCTATGTTTGCAGTTCAACTACACTTTTGGACCATTCATTCAAAAATATATTTATTAAACACTGATTCCATGTATAAGGATGGAGAGCTTCAGGACCCTGCCTTTAAGGAGCTCATTAGTCTGGCAAAAGAAACGAGAAGAAAGCATATTATGATATTTAGTCACCATCCTAGTATAACCAGCTTTTGTCACTCAATATAGGCCAGAGATTTTTTTTTAATTACTATAGACCTTGTGAAAGTTTTTGTTCAAACACAAGGCTAACAGTCACCTTATGATGTAAAAGCTTAGTAATGATAGACTCCGACTAACCAAATTCCATTAGAGACTTCAAGGCATGAAGAGGCTCCGTCTTCCTAAATTGTCTTCCAGTGTGTTATGTTATGGATGGACGCAGTGTCCACTTTTTATAGCGCGAGAAAGCGTGACCGATCATAGCTGCAGTAAATCCACACCCGCTCATTGCATGCCGAGTGCATTCGGGCGTCATTTTGTAAACTAGCTTTAGGACAACTTCAATCCCTGTTATTTCGATTTTTGGGTTTTTTTCTAAATATTTGAATATTTTCTACCTACACAGCTGCGCTGGAAGGCATACCCTATTTGCACAGAATGTTTTTGGATGCTTGCCCAATATAAGATTTCAGCTCGTATCTCTCAAGAAGACACTGTGGCCACCATAGCGCTGTCCACTTCTACTGGCACCGTTCTGGGCTAATGTCCTCCCGTAAATCTCTAAATCCATGAGCACAGCACTCCTTTCAAGTGTTCAGATTCTCTTCTCTTGCCCTGAATGGTCTGTTGTACTCATTAATTAGCTTTTTGTGGAAGGAAAAAAAACTCTCGCAATTTCCCTAAAGCCCTAGCCTTTTCTTAGGATTCTCCAAGAAAAGCAATTATCTTTGTGTGCAGTATCGATCTGTCTGGACATTGCCTCCCACAGTATCGTCCATTTAGTCGTAGAATTTAAAAACCCTCGCAATGCCAACCTCTGTGCCACCCCTTGAATTAATGTCCACTCCACATTTGCTGGTGCCCAGCACGGGTCAATTCACTGTCACACTGAGCAGTCATACACACGCACTTTACTCGGGAAGGAAAATACTTTGGGGTTCATGTTGTGCGTGTTTTCTGGCCTTTCTTCTCTTAGGACCACTTAAGACCTTAAGATCTTATTAGTCAACAAATTTCCAAAATTAAAAATATTCTCTTGGGAATATGATATTATTCAGGGAAGCCTGATAGAACTTACTGTGTCACAGTAGTTTCCACAGAGGATCAATAAGAATGTTCTAAGAGTATCAAGCCACCGAAAGCCAGAAATAATGTTCTGAGGAGTCTTTACATAATTCATTATACCAATAAGATTCTTTGGAAGTTTCATTGGTAAGTGTCTCCTAGAAAATGATACATTAGGATTCAAACTGAAATCACTTTGAAAAGAGAGACAGCATTGCAGAACAGGAAACTATTGACAAATTCAAGTGTTTTTTTGTTTGTTTTTTTTCCTCGTGACTTATTGATAAATAAAATTCTGTTTAGAGTGATCTTTCTAGCGGACCAACTATCTTTCTCAATACAGTGATGCCTTGGAAATAGAACTTAATCTGTCTCAGAACCCTGTACAAGTTCCAAAATGTTTGCGTTCCAAGACAAGTTTTCTCCTTTTAAATAATAGAAACAGGATTAATCTGTTCCTGGGTGCCACAGACTTGAATTTTCAAAATGATTTTAATAGTAAGTATACTGCATTTACAGTAAAATATTAATTTTTATTAATTTTAAGGTCAAATATTAACAAGTAATAATAATTTTTAAATAAAATTTTTTTTTAAATAATGGTGATGACACATGTGGATGCTTTAAGAGATAGAAGAAGAGCCGTCTTCCACGATGACTTCAGGCGTCCGCGTTCTTTGTCTTTAATGCCCGTTGCTACGGTACCACTTGCAGAGGGCTCGGGGTCACTGGTTGTGTTTGCTTTTCAGAACCAACGTTCCAAAGCGGTCTGATATTGGCGACCATTTTGCACTTTTCTGAAACGTTCAGTGATGTCATCAAGCAACGTCACACACCTGTCCACTCGGGCTTTATCGGGCGCCGCTTCTCAGCAGCTGCCCGGACTTTTGCCCACATGCCAGAAGGCCCTCGATTTCACCAGAGAGAGTGGTTCCGGGGTCTCTCTCTTCCCCCCAGAAGAAATGTCTCCTGAGATTTCGTGCTGCTGCTGCTGGGGGAGGTGCTGAAGCTCTTCCGTTGCCAGTTCCGTCCTGTGATCGTCCACTAACTCGTTCACATCCTCTTCGCTGATGTCCAAACCCATAGACTGGCCCAGAGATACGACGTCAGGAACAACCGATGGTTCTTTAGAACCTTCTACGCCCCTTGCAGCAACACATTCGGGCCAGAGGTTTTTCCAGGCAGAGTTCACTGTCCTCAAAGACACTTCCCTCCATGCTTTTTCCATTATTCTTAGACAATGGCACACAATTAGCAACGAAAATCACTCAGGACACAGCTTTGGACAATGACTTAAGTAACAAAGCTTAGGGGTGGCTGGAAACGTATGCATAAACCCAAGACTGTAAGAGAGGTAACTATAGCAACGGCTTGGTCGTACATGATGATGGGGTAGGGGTTGCTGCCTATACAATCGGTGTTAGACCAATTCCCTGCACTGCTCTCAAAGATACGTCACATGAACAACAAGTGGGCGTTTGGAAAAAACTAGGGGCCATACAGTCGATACGTCCCACATGAACAACGTGTTGACATTCAGATTCCAAAGCAGCGTTTGGATTCCAAGGCAAATTTTGCTTGATTTTTTTTTGTTCAGATTCCAAGTTGAGTTTTGGGGCGCTTGGATTCCCAGGTATCACTGTATTAATATTAGCAACATTAACATTCAATTGCAATTTTAACTGATTCTTTGGAGTGTGGGTACACAGGAACTCAAGGGCTGAGAATTCTAGATATTCTTCCAGAGTTGGCCAAGCCAGTTTACCAAAAGCAGAAATTGGTACCTTCTTGTCGTGGGCTGTCTAGTTCAGCAGGGGTATGAACGAGTTCTCGGAATTCATCTATCAGAAGGCAGGGGTATGGTCGCTTACTATTGGCCTGGGGCACAGTTATTATGATCTATCGTTTCCAGTTGGTTATAGCTCCCTGATAATTGTCTCATGATATAGAGACATCCATCATCTTAAAATTCTACCAACATGGTAAAAGTTTGGCAGAAGAAATATTTAAACAGAACAAGATTCTTCTTATTGTTCAAAGATACCCCTCACTGAATTCAAGATTTACTTACCAGTAGGAGAAAAGAGATTACCCTGAGCAAACGACCTACGTTGTGGAAAAGTTTGCCATTTTGTCATGCTCATTGACATTTGGGTATAGATTCATGCCACTCCACAATTTTTTGAAGTGAGAAAAGCCAGATCTTTCCAGAGCACATCAAGGCCCCCTTGGGAAAATGTTGAGGGTCCTGCTAGCAATATATAATTCTCAAGACTTTCCCAAATAAGCCCCAATGGGTTCTTGTGATGGGTTTTCTCTCTTGTTAGCAGACAGAGGGGCCATTCTGGCACATGAGTGGGCAGCTGATCAGACAATCTCTTGGTTCATCTTACCACCGTCCACTCTAGTGACCATATGATGTCAGTGTGACACAGAATGGAAGAACATGGAGGCCGAGTGCTTCAAGGACCAGAGCGTAGGCATTAGGAAGCCCCAGGAAGAAGACAGAGCCCACGCTGTGGCCCCAAGCACCGATGGGTATAAACCTTGTCTCAGCTGTTTGCAAGCAGCAGAAACCTTGGCAAGTCACATAACCTCTCTGAATTCTGGCTCCTCGACTGGAAAATAAATGTGGATTGTCGTTCCTACCATTGAGACCACTGAGGGGATTACAGGAAAAAAACAAAAACAAAACAACAGCAGACACATGTACTCACCTATACGTACCCCTGTGCTCAGTTATTGCTTTATGTTATAAGTGGGAGGTGGTTCTTTAAGAAAAGAGCCTCCGTTTGATGGAGGTTTTTATTCTTAAGGAAGTATTTGAATTGGGCTTGCACCTCACTTTGGACTTTCTCATGAAAGGGAAGTTATTCGATGTTTGAAGAGGCGTCTAATTGCTTCTTGGAAAAGGTCTTCTTCCATCCCAGGTCAACTTCACCTACACTCCGAGCGGAGCACATTTGTGATGAGCTACGTGAATCATGAGAAATGTAATCAAGAGGAGATCCGACAAGAGCTTTAGAAAAAGGGAACTCTACCAGAAGGGCCTCTGCATCTCTTCCGGGGCTGGCCCCTGAGTAGAAGCAGCCACAGGTCTACGTACGGTGAGGGGCTCAACGCCCATGCAATGCCGCATTACCTGGCGTACCTGTGCACGGTCTACACGGGGTGCTTCTTTCTCAGCCAGGAGGCAGAGGTGTGGCTGGAGACTCATCTGACTGGACTGATGAGCCATTGGCCCCAACCCCAGAGCACAGGAAGCACAGGACACGGCACTCACACAGAGACCCGCTTCCTCCAGCCGATCCACAAGGCGAGGCTGTGAGCAGCATGAAGAACGCGAAGAGAGATGTGAGGCATTAGCAATGGGAGAGGAAGACAAGCCTCTGAAAGGAAAGCATGTCCTCACCTGAACAGAACAGAATTACGGAAGCCCGGACAGCTTAGCGGATGGACAGCTGGCCTTGTAGCCGGGGGGGGTCCAGGGATCGAATCCCAGCCCGGCCCATGCAAGCCCCTATGCTGAGCAGAGGCACCACTGCCAGGATGGGGGTGAACATCTACCTCGCCTCCCAAGCAGGAGGCCCTCAGTTCAGTTCACACCCAGTGTGGCCCCACACCCACCTGTGTGGACTGAAACCACGTCACGAATGATGCACAACTATGGAGACTGCTCTGGGCCCTCTCCCTTTCTCTCTCTCTCTCTCTCTCTCTCTCTCTCTCTCTCTCTCTCTCTCTCTCATCTCTCTCTCTCTTTCTCTCTCTCCTTAAACAATACATTCTATCTTTAAAATAAAAAGGATCAGAATTTAATCCTGGTACAAGCACATAGGCAAGCACAACTCAGCATCTAAATTGGATACTCTTACTGAATGCGCTCTCTTTCTCTACTCAACACCAACGGTCCATCAAGGCGCAGGTGTCAACGTAAGATGCCGCTTTGGGGTGAGGTCACCCCAGGAAGTTCCATTATTCTTCTGTCTCTGGCGCATGGAGTCTGCCTCATACATGGAAGTGAGCCACCAGCCCTGGGCGCTGATGCCCTGCTTATGATGAGCGACGTATCTCTAATTATCGTGTTGCCCAGACATCGCCGTCTGTCCTCCCAGGTAGGAAGGCCCATTAATAACCCTCCTGGGAAGGGAGAGGTGTCCCTGATGCAGCCCCGTCACATAAGGTGCTGTCTGATACGGAGTTCCCATACTCAGCAGTCGCACGCCCTTGGAAGTGTCACAGCACTCCCTGTTTCTCACAATATGTAACCAGGAGCAAAGGGACGCACTCCGAGTGGGTGCAGACGCCAGTGTGCGCGGTGGCTGCTGAGGTTGTAACACAGGCTCTCACAACTGAGAACACAGGCCAAGGAGCAGACCCCCCTGTGACCCCTCTGCGGCCACTGTCCTCAGGTCGGAGGGACGGAGCCCCCAGGCACAGAGAAGACATGCTTCTGGGGAACAAGAAAGAAGCCATGGGGGGTGCGGGGCAGCTCAGCAGCTGAGTGCTGGTCTCCCCATGGAGAGGTTCGGGGTTCGAAATACGGCCCTGGCTCGTGCAAACCCACGTGTTAAATGGCAGTGCAACAGGTCACCGCTGAGACGGCTCAGTGGCGAAGGTTGTCACCTCCCGTGAGGGAGGCTCCGGGTTCAGTTTCTGCTCCACGCGGTCCCACACCCACCTGTGTGGGCTGAAACCACGTCACAGCTAATGGTGTACAGCTATGGAGACTGCTCTGAGCCCTGCTCTCTCTCCCTCTCTCTCTCTCTCTCTCCCCTCTCCCTCACAATAAAAGATATCTTAAAAAAGAAAACAAGAAAGAGAGAGAGAGAGAGAGAGAGAGAGAGAGAGAGAGAGGGAGAGAGAGAGAGAGAGAGAGCAAGCTACGGAGCCAGTGCTGCTTCTCTGCTGAACAGGGTTTGCAGCCATTTCATCCTGAAAGGAGAGGCAGTTCCAGATGGGCCACCAGGTCCTGGGACTTGGGACAGATTTGGTGCAGGAGCACATGCCTGAGCCTCAGTGTACACGTCTGTCAAGTGGGAAGGAAAATGCTCTTCTCATTTAGAGCCAGGGCGGGCTACAGCGGAAAGTGCCGCTGTGAGGCAAGGTGCACAAAGCTTTCCAGGAGGAGGTGTTAGTACAACGCCGAGAGCAGCACGGAAGACCCTTAGGCTGAGTGGGGGCGGCGTGCTGGGGGCCTTTAAGGTATCACCCCATTTACTGCTCACCTCCACCCTTGTGAAACGTGATTCTCAATTTCAACAGATGAGGAAACACAGGGAACGTACGTGACTTGGCCAAAGTCACAGAGCTGGGAAGTCACACAGCTAAGGGACAGGCAGGTGTTGGCCTCCGGGGGTCTGGCTCCAGTGCCTGTGCTCTTGATAAAGAGGTGGGATAGCACCTCGGAAGCTTTGCCTTTCAACCTGGGGAGAGACCGGGCAGACACCCCTCAGCCGAGCTTGTCCAACCCGCGGCCTGCGGGCCTCAGGCGGCCCAGGACGGCTCTGGACGCGGCCCCAAAGACCCGTACACTCCCCTAAAACATCATGACATTTGGTTGCAATTTCTTTTTATTTTGTTTTAGTCTGTAAGCTATTGTTAATGTCAGCATATGTTATATGTGGCCCAAGTCTAAGGGGACCAGAATTTAACATTGGTGAAGCGGGACACCATTGACCGGGGGGGGAGGGGGTTCTTGATTAAAAATCGGGTCTATCTCCCACCGTTCCCTAGCTTGTCGTGCATTCTTTCCAAACATCGGGACTTTTTAAAATGCCGTGGGACGTGGGACACATGGTTAGATATCGGGACTGTCCCGCCCAAAGCAGGACGTCGGGTCACCTTACCCAAGACAATTCTTCTTCTAATGAGGTCCACGGAAGCCACAAGGTTGGACACCCCTGACTTGGGCAAAATAAAAAAGATGTCACCGTTCAGACAACCTAGCAACGCACCCTCTCCTTCTGCTCCGCCCAGGAGCTCAGCCCACACGGTGCTCAAACTCCCGCTGGAAAGATCACTCAGCCTCCTCGTTCCACGTCACCAGCTGAACGCGAGGAGGCCTGCGGTTTACCCTCTGGCTTTCACATTAACCGAATCTGTGACCCTAAGTGGCTAAGTATCTGGGCCCCCAACCTTCACCTGGACAGTGAGAGCTTGGAGGACATATTCTGGTAGGTGTCCCCCAGCACTTAGCTGCTCCCCCTGGGCTTCCTCCTGGGAATGCTGAGAACAGAGGCCCACTCTGGGCACACGGGGTCCCCACCAGAGCACAGGTCCCCAAAGTGGGGTGGGCATTCCCAGGGGTTGACAAGACTGATTCACTGGGGTTGTGGGGGAAATACTGAAACAAGGAACCTTTTAAAAACTCTGGTGTTTCCATATGTTTTATAACATCAACAACGTCGTAGCACCCGTAAACTCAACTCCATTTAAGCATGCACGCGTGGGTCGTATTTTTCTAGTGTGTGTGGACGGTTGGCCACCGCGATAGCAGAGAGTTAACCCGGGTCTGCTCATTGCAGCCCATCTGAGAGCGTATCAGCCATTCGCCACATCGCTGAAAGGCTACCGATGCCATCAGCCACTAACTGGAACTTAACATGAGTGCCAGTGTGGCTCAGGTGGCAATTGGATTTTTTTCCTCCTAAAATTAAGCGCCTAATGACGTTTCTTAAATTTAAACCATAAGAGGCAGAGATCATATTATTAACACTACTATTAATATTGGTGTAAGAGCTGGTGAGTGCATAACCACATTCGAACCCTGGAGTTTTCAGGAAACTCTTACTCTGAAGGACAGGGGCAAGTATCGTGTGGAAGCAAGATGTTCTGTGTTAGAGACGTGGCCATTGCCCTTGGCCTCCAGGACTATTTTAACAGCGTGTTAAACTATGTGGAAGCACGTGGACAGCCCTGCCACCTTTCCTGGCCATTGTGTCCATTTTTCTGAGTCACAAAATGGATTAAGGTCAACTCTGAAGTAATCCTCTCCCTTGGTTTCCCTCTCTGAAATCAGATACTCACAGTCACACCTGGGATATGATGTGCTATTCTGACCTCTCTAGTCTGAGAAGAATATTGAAATATCAGAGAAGCTACAAAAAGGCTAGAAGATATTATAAGCTCAAAAAAAAAAAAAGTGCTACAAAGGCTGGAAGATAAAACACATGAGGAGAGCTGGTGAGAGCTAAATGTCTAAGTCTGGCAAAGCCATGACTACAGGGGACTGGATCACAGCCTATAAATACCTTCAAGGTAATAGTGTAATTGAAGGGAAAGAAGTTCTCGTCTCAGAAGATGATGTGGCTGGAAGCGATGGCCTGAAGCGACGGAAGGAAAAGTTCAGGTAAAATGGTCAGGAGGGAGGAGAGATTCTTGGCTGTTTGGGGAATAAGGTGGGGTGAGCACTCCCCAGGGGAAACTCAGGAAGCATGTTGGCACAGGCGGCCGGAGCCTTTGAGAAAAAAACAGGGATGAACCATGTGTTCCTCTATATGTGGCTTTTGACTCCCGTCAGAATTCGGAGTTCTCAGAAACACCGTGGAAGTTCACCCCCTGAAGAGAAGGCTACATAATCAAAGAACAGTACGAAGACTTTAAAAACATTCCTAGATAAATTGCTTCTCCCACTTTTATTTCTTTTCTCATTGTTTAAAATTTTATTTATTTATTTATTTTTGTTAAATTTATTGGGGTGACATTGATTGGTAACAATTACATTGTTTCCAGGTGTACAAGTCTACATCACATCACCTATGTGTTGCATTATGTGCTCACCACCCAGCATCAGCTCCCCTTCCATCACCATATATCTGGTGCCCACTCCCACTCATTTTTTTAAATTAATAAATTTATTGGGTTGACATTGGTAGGAAAAATTACATAGGTTCCAGGTGTACAGTTCTACGTGACATTGTCTGTGTGTTGCATTATGTGCTCACCATGCAGAATCAGCTTTCTTTCCATCACCATAGATTCGATGCCCTCTCCTCCCCACACCCTCCCCCACACCCTCCCCCCTTACCCTTAGATAACCACTAAGCTACTGACTGTGTCCACAAGGTTTCGTTTCCTTGTTACTTTCAGTTTTATATTCTACCCATAAGTGAGGTCATATGTTTCTTGATTTGTTCAGTCTGACTTATTTCACTTAATATGATGATCTCCAACAACCAATGTTCTTTGATAGATGCCTGGATAAAAAAGTTGTGGTACATTTTCACAACAGAATACTACTCAGCAGTAAGAACAGATGAAATACTGCCATTTGTGACAACATGGGTGAAGATTCTTAGTGAGGGAGAATAGTTAAAAAACAAAAACAAAGCCCTGACACACCAATATTGTGAAATTACGAATTAAAACATAGCTAGTGATAGAAGAATAAGTGACTGTGGGTGGTGAGCACACAATGCAACACAAAGACGATGTATTCTAGAATTGTACGCTTGAAACCTATAGAATATTACTAACCAATGTCACCCCAACAAGTTTAATAATAAAAAACACAAGGAAAATGCACTGTTTTATTCATATTATACATAATGTCATATTTTAGGACTAATACCAACTTTTCCCAGAAAAAAAATAAAATAAAATCTTGATCTGTGCATTCCCATTCTGTGTTCAATATGAAGGTTCTCAAAAGAGAACAAATAAGTTCAAACACTGAGTTCATATCATTAACGGTTATGCTACATAACACATTATACACATGAACTATATGAGTACATGAGCCCCAAATACTTCTGAGTACGCAAATGTGGACCCTTAGAATAGTCATAGGAAACTGAACTGCTAAACTAAATGTTAGCAATATCGGTGTCTAATGGCAATGTCTGGGCACTGCTTATACGGAATAAGTGAACGCCTGACCCCAAACTTGTTGACAATTGTGTGAGAGGCATTACAGAACCAGATGTCTGCAGAGGTATGACAGGCAGAGAGATGAATGACAGAGAGAGGGTGGACATTGGGCTGGCTAGGGGGTGAGGGGCAGGGCGGGTATGTCCATAAAAGTGGCAAATGCTGACCAACATCCCAATGCCACAAGGAGACAGTGGTCCAGTGTAGCTGAATCTTCCAATTTCTAAGAGAAACGGGGAATCTCTATTTTATACAAAATACCTGAATTTTAAACTATATTTGTGCATTGGAAGAACCCCAAGGGAGGGAGACCAGCTGAGCACATTCCTTGAACACCTCCCACCAACTGTGGACGGTAAAGAGTATCCTGTCCTCCGAGACCAGGACCCAGGGAGGCCCTGACAGAACCCAGGGGGCTTGTTGGTGCAGCATCGCCAAACACACAGAGACAGAAGGAAGACAAGACTTCATTCTCGCTCTTTCTCCAGTGAATCGAGATGGAAGGAGATGCTGGCACAATGGGAATGGTTCCATTTCAGATGCCCCACGGAGCAGCCCTGTGGACACCCGGAATTACGTGTGCTGCCCCGTCCTGACCAGTGAGGAGGGCATAGCTGACTCTCGCCTCCCTGCTGTCACCGGGAACAACAGAAATTCCCCCGAAGAGGAATGCAAATTACCTCCGTCCTAAAGCACAGTGTGACTTCCTATGGACGTCCCCGGCAGCCCAGTGGGGAGTCTGTGTCCACAACGTGTTATGTGAAAAGTGGTGGGTACGTTTCCAAACTGTAGCAGTTCAAGGTCAGTTTATGAGGTGGCTTCTAGTGGTGAGCAGTAGAATCTCAGTTCACAGAAGTATTGTTCTATCTAGGCTTTTCAACACAAACATGCACACACACACACACACACACACACACACACACACACACACACACACTTGTCCTACCGCATGAAACGAACTATTCTGTCAATCAATCCTGTGATCTTGGCCTCTACAGCATGGAAACATCACTGCACACAAACCCTTCCGACCGGCTCATGCACAACCTGAACAACTAAGTCTACAGAATCCGGCATTAAGTCTACTAGTTTGCAATATTAGTTGTTCTCATAGCAGGTACATGTCAGATCAACGTGCATCCTTCAAGGAAAAGTTTGGTGCTCCTACTATAGTCGGGGTTCCTATCAGAGCGGACTCCTTGGTAATACACTACATATACCAAATGTTCACTTTAACAAACAAGCAATTTGTGGAAACACAGGCAAAACTTACCTATCGTTTGTGTTCTTTCACATTGAATACATACAGTGGGGTATTTATTGTCCTTATCAAAAATTGACAGTAACTTAGAAAGATAGTGCTAATGATGAGTTCCCAGTCCCAGAAGGGGATCTGCCATGAGGTGGTGAATACCCAATTTTGGAGGAAACACGTTTAACTGCTCTTTGGAGAATCCTTGCAAAATAAAGTTCATGGAATCTCTGTAGAGACCCAGCTACCATAAAAAGCAGGACTTACAGAAACAAAACACAAGACTTCCGTGGCATTCCCCAGAGCTGACTTACTGGGTCTGCCTTTCAGTCCACTGTGTGCGTGTGTTTAACACACACACACAGCATGAGGGAGGAAGCGGGCATCCGCTGATTCACAGTGTCTGGGTGTGAATCAAAGGCAAACACGTGGCTCCATTCTGTTTCCCACAGCAGTCAGTTCAATGAAGAGCAAAACCTAATTTGCACTGATACTGTCACCACAGGGGGCGACCTGGTAAACGACTGAAGTGGAAGAGGGGAAGTTCCAGGTGAGTAGCCAGACCTGACCATCTAGGTAGGGTCAGAACGTCTACCTGAAATGGCGTGGTCTGTCTCCCAGGGTGGGGGCATGTTCATCTGGTAGATTTTTTGGGGTTTTTTGGCTTTTTCCCCCTCTGTTAGAGCTGGTAGATACCTATATCTATTTTCTGTCTGTGAACTACAGGTGAATGTTCTGAAGGAGTCTTGCACAATTACAAAATGAAACCATAGGCGCGGCCACTGTCCTTTCAAACAAAAAGGAACAGAAACTGAGGGTGAAGATGTTATTCTTTACTGTTTGCTTTTGGTGTTGAAAACCAATTTGGGTGGCCAATAGGGTGGTTGCAGTAGAAACCCTCAGCTAGCGAGAAGGCTCTTGACTCTTTTTTTATTATAAGGATAAGAGAGGTTCATGTGGAGATTTGGGCAGTAAAGAAAGATGTGAAGATGGACAGAAAAGTTTCGTGGGAATTCGCCAGTTTGTTAACAGGTTAGTTAGGTACACACGTTTTTTGAGTTCTGCAGAATTCAGACTGTGACTGCTTGTGCTTCCTGGGGACTCCCTGCTAGAACACACGTTCCCCAGGACGTCTGTCTATCTCATTCACTCTGTATTCCCAGCATCTAGAAAGTACATGACAAAAACAAACTGTTTTTCACTACAGTCGATTACTCATCTTTAACTGCCTGGCTAATTTTAACCTGGGGATTCTATTCGTCCTAACATGCCTCTCATCTAAATCTAAGTTTGTCATGTTATACGTCTTGCTATATGCCCTTGTATAGATTCCCAATGAACATCAGGGAGACTTTTGTCTTTTTTATAAAAGTATGGTAGCTGTGGTTTGTGGATAGTCAAATATCCTCACCCATCAGGCACTGTGTTCTAGGAAACACCTCAGACCCAACTAATTTTCCTCATTTGCTCTGTAGTATTGAATTTAAGCTTTTTGTTTAGCCATGCAGCAAAACCAGCTCCAGTATTGCTGATGTAAGTAGTAAACTTGAAAATCTGCTAACCTGAAGAGTTAGGCATCAGGTCAGGGGCAAGTTGAATGGAAGCTGCTCCCATTTCAACAGATGTGATTTCCAGGGGAAAGACTGACCTTTGAGTTTTTATTGTACTCTGCTGCTAGACCTTAGGAACTGACGTACCAGTGGATGACAGCCCAAGGCTGCAGGGAAGACTCCCATATTTGATTTTAAATTGGAAATACAAAATTTTAAGTACTGACTTGCAGAGAGATTAAAGGTGTTTCTGTATTACTCGAAATAACTTATGGTTTTCAAGCAAGAATATTTGAAAACTTCTAATATGACGTTCTTAACACACTGCAATAAATATGAGAGTGAATTCATCCAATAATCTCTGCTCAGACATACATCTGAAAAAAAAATTGTTGAAATTCTGGAACAAAAATTACCTCTGAAACTATCAGTCCACTACATTGCATTTAAAACCTCAGTTTAGTTTTCAAGCCCATTTAGGATGGAGGTGTTTAGGAAAACAGTTTGGGCTTAATTGGGTGGCTTGGTGCCATTGAGACAAAAACAAATACAGGAAAGCAATAAAAATGTAATGTATAATGACAAACTTCTTTGAATCCAAAAAGAAAGTGACTTAGTTCCAATTATGTGTCCTACCTTTGCCAAAATACTGTGCTCCATCCCACTGTTTCTGCTAATGATTCTTAACTGTGTGGATTTAAAAATACTAGTATCATAGGTCCTGCTAACCTCACCACATGCGACCTCACCGTTGAGTATGGAATTATCAAAAGCAGAGCATGACGTTAGAATCACACATACCAAGATTCTTGTCTTCTTTCCTTTTCTTAACTAAGTGAACAAATGGTTTCTTAATCCTCTAAGTCTTAGTTTTTTAATCTCTAAAACAGAAGTAATCCCACCAATTTGCCAGTATCAGTGTTGTGAGGACTAAGTAAGTCGATACCTACAAAGTGGCTAGCTCTCCTCCCAGATGATGAAGAAAAAGAGAACACAAGAGTGATTACAAAACTATCCAAGCCGTCAGGTGAGAATACGAGCTTGTAGTCATGAAAGTCCATCAGCAGAGTGCATTTCCAAATGGGTTTAGTACTCTACATACCGCAGTTTGCATTTAAGAAAGAGTTGGATAATTTTATGAGCATTAGCAACACTGGTATGATCCAAGCCAAGATAATGATAAGGGTAATCAGATGTCACAGCTCACTGTATATGGCAATCACTGGGATCAGAGGATTTGATCTTTGGGGAACTATAGTATGACCTTAAACCCAAACTGCCTCCCACAAAGCGACACTCCAAGGAGTGGTGAGGTGAAAGGGCTGAAGACACAGTACTAGAGGAAAGCACCATTTGAGGGCCACAGCAGTTCATGGGACGTGGTGATGCAGTCATTCACGTTTTGGCTCTGATCTGCCCCTTGCCTTGTTGCTAATATTCCTGTTGAAAATTACAACCACTTTAGCATCTCTTAGGTCCTCATGTCTGGGTCTCCAGCCAAGAGTTTTGCTGTGTGGTAGGCATACCAATGTTTTATGAAAACAATCATATTGCCTTTGTATGTCTTTCAATGGTAACAGGAAACATTCACAGGCATGCTCTCACTTGGTCTCCCCTATAATACTATGAGGTTGGCAGGACAGTATCGATACTCCACAATTCACGTGCGATAACTGCAAGTAGGTGGCAGAGCTAGAACTAGACCTGAGTCTTCTGGCTCCGAGTTACTAATTCCCATTCCAACTACCACGGGCAGAAACGCAGAATGACTAATGAGAAGACGGGAATGACAAAGAGTATATGCTGTAATAAATAATAGTGAATCCAAAGACGACATCCCGAGAAACTCGTTTCAAATGGAAAAAGGTATAAAAAAAGTAGGTCTGGAACGACTCGTGTTTGAAAACCTTTCTTAATCGTTGTGATTTCTGTCAGTCTTCACTACCTCGGTTTCCACCTCCCCACCCCCCCACCCCACCCCCAAGCTTGTCCAATCCAAGGCCCACAGGCCACACGTGGTCCAGGATGGCTATACCTGTGGCCCAACACAAATTCATACATTTTCTTATAACACTATGAGATCCTTTTTGGTGATTTACAAAAATCTCATCAGCTATTATTAGTGTTCGTGTGTTTTATGTGTGGCCCCAAACAATTCTTCTTCCAATGTGGCCCAGGGAAGCCACACGTTTAGACACCCCCACTAGCCTTTCTTTTTAGCTTTCTTCTTTCTCCTCCTTCATCTTGTAAAGTTATACTGCATATATATTCCAAACTCCTACTCATTTATCTCCCTGGAGATCGTGGCAATCCTCAGAGCTTGCGTTGTCAATGCCAGCCTGAGGACATCGAAGTCCCTCCCTCTAACCCGCGTCTCTTATTTGAGTTCATCACACATTTCCAATTAGAATTTCTACAGATTGACTCTGAGAGGCCTTACATCACATATCACAATGGACACACTCAATAGTTTGGTGGTTACCTGGGGAGGGAGGAGGAGGGGGGAGGGAGAGTTGGGGGGGGAGGTGGGAGTGGACATCAGATACATGGTGATGGAAGGGGAGCTGATTCTGGGTGGTGGGCACATAATGCGATGCATAGGTGATGTGATGTGGACTTGTACATCCGGAAACAATCTAATTGTTACCAATCAATGTCACCCCAATAAATGTAACAATAAACAAACAAACAAACAAACAAACAAACAAATAAATAAATAAATAACAAAAGTCAAACTCGGACCTTATCCTAAAGTAGTATTTTTTAATATGTCCCTATTTTATGGTTACTGTTAATGAAATCAAACTTCCCCGTCTAGACACTCCATACTTCTGTCCATCCAACTAGCTGGTAATATCTGATGATTCTGTCTCTGAAATGTCCTTGCGTTTCATCTGCATGACCTTGCCATTATCATCGTCATTGAGTAAGTCCTTAAAAATGTTTTTCCTGGACCACTTAAACAATAACCTGCTATCTATTTTCCTTAGCCCCAATGAAAACCATTCTTCCACAGAGCCAAAATCATCTTCCTAAAAATGAAGCTTTGAGTATTTCGTCTTCTGCTCCAAACCCTCCAATGTCTTACAGCTTTTAGAGGCAATCAGTGTGGCATTCAAGCCCTCCTCACTACAGGCCTAAAGTACCTGGAAAGAAAAAAATAAACCAACCTAAAATTAGATCATTAGTTTACATGGACGGCGAATCAGATACTTGTTAAGTACAGCCACATATATAATATCATTACAAACCTTCGCACAGACTTGCAAGGTGGCATTGTTATCACCATGTGCATTTTACAGAGGAGTCAAATCATCCAGTCATAGAGCTAGATCCTGAACCACAGACCACTAGTCCCTTAAACATATGCTCTTTCTGTTATCCCACTGTCTGCCGTTTATTCTGCTCAAACTGAACACCTCACTGCTTTGAGAACACAGCCTGGGTTTCCTTTGTTTGAGGTTATACTCATCCTGGTATCTTTATCTGGCCTGTTCTTCCAACGCCAAACTCATCCTGCATGCGACCACTTCTTTAATGTCTACAAACAATAATACGCTTACCTTCCTTGGTATATAGCTAAGTGCTGCCTAAAAACTAAGTCATAGGGACCCTTTCTATTTCCCTCCTTTATGTGAAACTTCTCTACATCTCCAACAATGGCAAATAAACTGCTGTTTCATAAATGTGTGTTGAATTCAAATGATCACCACTACACTTTCGACTCTGAGATCTTCATCAGGTGGATAATAGTAATTAAGAGTCAGCACTAGATTTGAAGGCCTGCCCAGCCATTTGTTAGCAGTGCTATCTTGGGAAATTCTTTAACTTCATTAAACATCAGTTGCCTCATTTGCAAAGGGAGGCCATTAATGGTGACTACCTTGTTGAGTCGTTGTGAGCACATAACAAGGTAATATAAATAAAGTTCTTAAACAGTGTGTTGTACCTGGTGCTTTGTCAATCAATATTAGTGGTATGTGATACTAATGTAAGATGATTTCTAAAGATACAGTCCTAAATAACTGTAGAAAATAATCATCTATGTCATTAAATTACCTACCCTTTCAAAATGGAGTAGAAAAATAAACTGAATTAAAAGAGGTTAACTGAGGAATCACGAATAAAACATGAGACTTAATTGCCCGTCATCTCCTGTTATTCTGCGCATGAGCTGACGTTAGGAGGAAGGTTAGCTTGGTCGATCGAAGGGGCTTATCTAAATGTCTTTAAGCGATTCCAGGCTCCAAACGTGTCATCTCAGGCTGGGAAATGACAAGCCTGGCTGTCAGACCTATCTTTGAGGCTAATACACTCGTACGGTTCCCTCTGCCATCTATCAGGGAAACACTAACAAGTTGGAACAGCAGTGTGGACAGCATCGGAATCTAAGCATATGATGCTATGAGGTGGGTGGCTAATGAATTCTCCCATCAATACAGTGAGCCTTCTGAATGCAGCTGGGGATGGAAAATCCATCACCGGTAGCTTCAGGGAGTCAGGGAGTCATTTCCTGCCCTGTTGCACTGAACAATACCCCAAAGGTAACCACTAGTAACAGTGTAAATAGAGGGTCAGGGAGATAACTCATCCAACCAACGGTGTTAAGGAAGGCTTGCCATTAAGTCCTTGGAACCACAGAGCTCAGCTGGTGGTGACTAGAATTTACGCTGTTTGCTGCACATTACGTTCATATGTCTAAAGAGTCTTTCAGAACTTGTTCAGCTATTCGATAACTGCTGTCATCTAAGATACCACCAGGTTGGCTTTAAATCAGTAGCATCCTGACTCCTCCTTAGAATTTTACGTTACTTATGTGCAAAGCTCAGAGGTCTGGGTTAAAGTTTATTCGTTATTTAGAAAAATAAAACACATCGTTTCCTCTTAGAAAAAGCTCACTGAAGAAAAAGTACCATAATATTAAAATCTATCCATGATGGAAAGCTCACTACATGCCAGGAGTTATGCAAGAGTTTTACATACATCATCTCATAATGTATATTTAAAAAAAAAACAGTGTTCTCATCTGTTAATTACTGTGGTCTTTTCAGTCCGTTAGCTCTCGCTAAGACAGGGTTGGGGACAGTATCCCCAAAATGTAGCACTTTGTCCAGCACATTAAAAAAACACTGAATTTATGTATAATGAATGACACTCATTCACTAAATTCCCTTAATCCTTATTTTTACAAATTCCTATTATGTAGTCATTGAGGATTCTGACACATGACTGTCGTTAGACAAAGGGTCACTAGTGTAAGTGATAAATAGGAGGAGATGGCTGCTTGGCACTCCGTCTGGCCATACCCACATGAAGACGTTTCTAGCAGTGACTGTTGGGCTCTGTTAAGCCCCATGTGGAAGGCCAAGCCGTTTATGGCTTCGTTTGGTTTCTACGGTGGATCCAAACCACGTTCCTACCATCCCTGCCCAGAAAGTTCTGCTCTCCTGAGGCTGCCATGTGTTGTCACTGTTTTGTTCTCCTTCTCTCCTTCTCTCCCCAACCTCCTCCACCTTTTGCCTTTCTCTCTACTTCTCCTCCCCTTCCCTACTTCTTTTGGAAAGATGAGATGTTTCTATTTTCCATGGTCCAGCCAATTGAAGAAGGAACTTCAGAGCTGAGTGGATTATACTTTTACTGGTGAGTAGAGAGCCCAGTGGAACATTCTACTAAAGGGCAAAAGAGGCACAGTGTGTCACCTTGTCACATTATACAGAGACATAATGTCCTACAACAAAGTGCCAGGAAGCTGCCAAAGTCCATTTATCCTACTGACCTAACCCGGCCTCTCTCAGGCAGAACTGAGTTCTTCCCTGTGTGTGTGGACGGGACAGAGAAGTTAACAGGACGTCTTTTTCACACAACGCTAGCAGAACACTCCCAAAGTCTCGATTGTGGATCTAATTAATGCGAACATTTTTCTTTTCATCAGATAAAGTAGAAATTTTTTCACAAACAATCCCAGAATACTTTTAAACATACTTAAGAGGAGATTCTACTTTTAATTTTAAAACAGATTTTACCTTTCACTAATTTTTTTTCTCTAATGAAGTGATTACCTTCTGGATATTCATCACACAACTCCTTTGCTGATCACATCGAAATACTTTATTTCATGGGAACTTCAGGAAAACCCTGTAACATAAGATATTTTGTGCCTATTAAGAAGAAGGGGGTGGGGTGGGTCCCTTGCTCAAAGCCAAGGAGCTACCTGGATACTGGCAGAGCCGGGACTCGAATCCAAACCTGTCCAATTCAAACGCAGTGTGTTTTTCCACCACAGTGCTGCTTTGCAAGGCCCGTGTGGAAGCAAAGTAAACAGATGGAGACAGAGGTGCCGTAGGAATCCGAGATCTGAGAACACACATCACGTCCCACGCGGGCAGCAGCCGCTGGAGCCGCGTGCATAAGCCGACCCTTCATCAAATCCCCGCTCGCACTCCCTCCTGCCCTCGGCCTCCCCACCTGCCAGGCTGGAGCTGGAGGCCACACGGACGCTCCGCAGCGCACCCTCACTCACCACGGCAGCAGCTAATGATCCAGAACAGCTCCTGAGCCCTGAAAACCCCAAGAGGCCTTTTCACTGAGAACAAATAGCACCGGCAGGAAACACAGAGCCAACCTGCAGTGTGCAGCGCTCTAGGGGACACAAAATTGCTTCTGATGGGCACCTTCGTTGTGCACCTGTTCTTGCCCTCCTTACTGGCTCTTCCAGTCTCAGAAATGCCCACGTTCCTCTGTGCAACCCTGCACAGTCCCCCAAATCCAGATCCACACGGGCCAAATCCAGAGCTGAACGACCGAACAGCCACGTCCCCTTGCTGAGGACGAGCCTCGTAGTGGGGGATGGTTTCCTGTAGACATCCTGCCCTCAGGTGATCCAGCAAAGCTGCCAGGCCAGCAAGGGGCAGGTGCCAACGGATGTGACCCACGGACCATTCATCATTTCCAGCTCTGCTCGCACTGATTCGCTCGGCGTCTCCTCAAGCGCTCTCGATTCTAAACTCCGTGAGTCGCCCACGTCCTCTCGCGTGGCACGAAGAGATGACCGCCAGTCTTTTGGGGGGTATGGGGCGGGGGGCTTCATTCTGGAAGAGCGTTCTGCCATCATGAAAAGAAATGGCCAGTGTGGGGCACGGTCCCGTGTCCTCCTACCTGTCTGCTGTCAGCCATCTAGCTCGTAATTCAGTAGGGAACACACAAGGCAAGGTTAGAGCGGCTTATCAAACAGAACAGAGGCCCTGACACAATTACATTTTCACTGTCCCTGAAAGGCTCATCATTAAAAAACAAATCCAAAAGGACTGCTTGTAAATGACACACCAGGCGAGAGAAATGCATAGAAAGCCCTTCTTGACACTCCGAGTCACTACGTAAAGACACGCTGATTGTAGCCCGTGTCTCCCTGCCCTTCTGTGCTGTGGGAGGAAGAAGGTTGTCACGAGTCGCGTGAGAGCAAGCACCTCCCAGCAATCGGTCTCTGGCCCTGATTCATCGCCCCCCTATCGTATCAGCAAAGGTGAGCGGAGCAAGTCATGACTCCGTGGAGCCAAATGCCGGGTCAATAGCCAAGTCCTAGCAGCTTCTCTGCACACGGTGAGCAGATTAATTTCTCAGCAAGAGATTTCAAGGGAGGGCACATATTTGAAGTATTCATTTTAAAAACGCCCTCTGCCCTGAGGTACCTTCCTTGCACAGAATATCACTCCAAGCACACGTGTGTCAACAAAGATCTCTTTGCCTTTGTCAAACGCATTTCTTCCGTGAGTTCATTAATACCATCATGAATAATGGACACAGAAAATAGTGCATCAAGGAAGTACGAACCCAAAACAAAGAAATGCGAGCTGATTTGAAGCAAACAGCCTTTAAATTTTTCAGTCCTTTGGCCTTCTCTGATCTTTTTTTAATGATCTAATTCTTGTCTTGTTCAACACTTACTGTCAAAGCCTATTTAACCAGCGTGAGGCCCAGATGTGTAGGAAGACTTACGATTTAAAAGAAACCAGCACAAGAAATAAGAGACTCTGCTCCTTCGGCCAGAACAACAGATAATCTGAGCAAACAGTGAAACAGGGAAGATGTGGGCACACACCTACCCCACTCTGCATTGGTGTCTCCCTTTCTTTGCACCTTCTTTTACCTTAGGGCGGGGGTGGTGAACCTGTGGCACGCGGAGCAATTATTTCGGTACGCAGAGCTGTGAATACCATTTAAATAATTATTGTTTATGCTCTTATAGACATAAAAATAATAGATACCTCTATCTCACTCGATGGGTTGGCACAAAAGTCGAGCCGAGTATACTCTTACTTTATAAACTTTGGCACTCAATCGCCAAAAGGTTCGCCACCCCTGACTTAGGGTGTCAAGACCTTCGTTCTGCTTAAGCTCCCACCACGAATTCCTGCCACCACCCAAAATGTTCTATGTCCCCAAATTAGCCATACTCATCCCTCCTTTCTCCCCCACTCTACCAAAAAAACAAGCAAACAAACAACACCTCAAATTCTCTTCCAGCAGCAGACCCTAGGCTGGTGAGAGAAGGACGACAATTAGACTAACTACTCTAAGCCCATCAGCTCATGATTCCAGGGCCTCCGGTGGACTAGGAGTTGAAGAAGCTAACCTCTCTTCCTAAAGAGTTTTTCATGTGTGGGGATTTCTGGATGACAAAGGAAAGGCAACGGGAAAAGTTGTGAGGAGAGTGTAACCTAGAACCTGTGGAATGGACGGCAGCGCAGATCTGTCCACAAAGCCCCATTTCTGCCAGAGCAGCAGACACGGCTAGTCGAAGCCGAGCTCCTGCCTGTGGATTGGCCGGCGGCCCTCACAGCCCTTTCCAATGTAAGGCTGTGAGACGGTGACAGGCACCGAGAGTTCAGGCAGGACGGAGCCCATTTGCCGTTCCTGCTCTGGGGACCCCGCTGCAGGCAGGGCTTCCAGAGTGCACGCTCAGCTGGGGATCCCCGGTGTTCTTGGAAGGGCCCGTCTCTTCCATCAGATGCGCTAACGTGGGGGTGAAAAGGGCTTGACACACTGTTCAAGAGTCTTGAAGAGTTCCCAGGAAATGCCTTCAGCACATGTTTGTAAAACACAAACACTCCATCTCTCTTTCTGCCTCTATTCTCTCTCACACACACACACACTCCCGCTCATTTCAGAGGTTATCCTTTGTTTGGGGGCAACTTACTGTCTTACAACCCATGCGAAGTAACACCAAATACTCTTGGTTGTCTCCACAACTAACAGCCACATCGGAAGAACAAGCTGTGCCCACAAGTGAACCTGCATGTCTGCAGGCCGACCTGCCCTCTGTCCCGGCCCCTGGGCACTGCCCTGACCCTGTCCACTCTTCCTGTCTGCATGGCTTTCTCCTCCCCGTAGTGGGTCTCTCTTCTCTTAGGTGAATTACGAGGGGAAATGAGATCTTTTGCCCCCCTGCCAATGCCCTCCACTTCCATTAACAGCTCTTAAACGCCTTTCTTTCCAAGGAGCTTCCTTTAGTGCAAGAAAACAAACCGCACTCCATAAACGAGTTCACGTTTCACAGGTTGTGAGAGTTACGTAAAGGTATCTCCGTAGGTACTTATGGCTTCATTTCTCCTGAGGCATCTGTGTCAGCATCCAAAACAAGAGGCTGGTTTTGTCATCAAGACTTTTGGTATTCCACTTGGATCCCTTTACTCCCCAGTGTGGTAAGGCATCGTCTCTGAGCCCTGCCCACGCAGGTCTCAGCTCTGAATCACACCGGGTTCTTTACAACTCGGTGAGGAAGTGTGCAGCCTAACACAGAGGTCTCCAAGGACAGCCAGCAGCCCGGGTCCGTAAAAGCATCTGGATGGAAACACAGTCACACACAGTTTGAGGTACATCTACCAGGGGATAAAGAAACGGTTTGAAATTCCTAGACCAGGGAAGCAGCCAGGTGCTCATTCCAGGACAATGTGGCTTCCCACCCCACAGGGCTCCCTTCCCCGTCTCTGAAAAGGTCAGATGATATTCTTTTCTAACCTAAGTTCTGAAGGTCAAGCTGTTGGGATATTTCTAGAACGTTTGAACAATGGCAGCCTCACTGGAATGAGTCCATAGTGCCCAAGGGGGTTCTATGCATTTTGAAGTAACAATTTCTTGTATTTTTGCTTTTATGATGTTAAAATAGAAGCCTATGGTGCCTCCTAGAAGTTCCTAGGATCCTCACACCCATTGTATAAAAACCCTGCCTACTTCAAGTAATCTGTCAGAGATAAAACATTCCCCTTCAAGGTGGAAATGATCCACGCAACACAAAGGGGAGAAAGAGGGAAAATGGTAGCACAGTATCTGACTCCAAATCCATGCTCATGGCTACGCCAAATCATCTTTTTCTTAGTAAGTCACACTGAACAAGGAAGGGAGATAAATCACCACGAAAATGCAAGGGAGCTGCTGATAATCGCCTAGTTATAGCTGCCATGAAATAGTCATTAGGTTCTACGCAGCATAAATCTCCCAGAGTTGTGCAAATCACGGGGGTTCTTAGAGGCCGAATAACGACACACGGTGCTGACCCCGGCGGCCTCGCTCTATGCTCCTTGGGGTGGCTTTTTAAAGTGTTTCAGCTCAGCTCACGGGATGCTACAGTGCCTCAAGCACCTAAGGAAGCAGGCCGGGCTCACAAAGCCACTCAGGACCCATCGTCCATATTCTGAGGGGGTCCCTTCTCACCAGCCCGTCCTGACACTGAAGCGCCGTCTGACCCGCTTCCCTCTCTCACACTGGAGACCAGACTGGATTCCAGCCCGGGCCTCGTCCTCCAGTTTCCAGGGCATGTCGAGGAGCAGGTGCCAGGGGTGGGCACCGCCGTGAGGACTCAGTGAGTGACTTGCCATGTGAGCCGGGCTGCCACCTCCAGTCCGGAGCCCAGCATGGAAGTCTCACCCTCATGATCCTCGGTAGACAGAGCAGCAGTCGCCAAACCCAGACTCCAAGATTCCCAAACAGGCTCCATGTCCCTCTTTTTTGGAGGCTGCTGGTAGTCCCCAGTTGATCTTTCCAGCAAAACAGCTTTCTCCCCCTGCTATTTAAACCGAATTCTTATTACTCCAAATTAAATCCATTCTTCCTAGCCCTGTCATCGCTGACTAATGAGAACAATTCTTCTCTCTGCTCTCGGTGGCCGCGTTTGGGGTACTTATGGATGAGAATCATCTCTTCTTCAGCCGACTGTCTTAGCTGCACACCGCGCAGGCGATAAAATGGGTTAATTGTTGCTATAAAAATATTTCCTATCCTCATAATGAAGTCATTTTTTTCCTCCAAATCATTTTAATTTCTTAGAATGGCACCACGTTCTTAATGGTCCGCCGTGACAAGAGGCCCGGGGCTGTCAGGCGTATATACACAAGCCACACAGTCACGACACGGGACCCCAATCCTCGGTCCTGTTCCGTCCCCCCGCCCACTCCGGCCTCAGTTTCCACCCTGCGATCTTTCTGTCTCTGTGAGGGAGTTTACAGCCCAGAGTCGCCCACGTGCAGCCTGCAGCCTGCGGTAGTCGACGCATTTTTATTGCAATACAGTCAGAGGCTTCGCCTAGAGCTAGTTTTCAGTGCAATGACAGAGCCGCGTAGCCCTGCAGAGACGGTGGGGACCTGCAAAGGTGCAACGACTGACCACCGTTTACAGAAAAGCTCTGCTGACCGGCAGCCCAGGGGACCAGGAACAGTCAAGCTGGCTCGGCTACTTGCAGCAGATGGGGGTGACCCCCACTGGGTCCCTCTCGTAGAGACTCCTAAGCCGGCTGCTCCATGATTCCAGACAGGCCTGGCCGCCCAGGGAGGGAGTCTGGATGGAACAAGCTTTTAGACTTTCACCCCCAAGGCAGCCTGTGGGCACCCTGGTTCCCCCGACAGAGAGAATGAGGCTGAACACACAGACCCCCCCCTGGGACAGCACCGCCACACGCCCGGGCGATGTGGACGTGCCTGTGGCCCTGTGCCATATGGACCGGGACCGATTCGGTTCAGTAGCTCGGCCCGCCGGGGCAGCCGGTACTCACTATGTGAAGCTGCAGGAAGTCGCCCAGGCCCGGGGCGCTGTCGATGCGAACCAGGATGCCATCCTTCACGGTGGTGCTGAAGCCTACGGCCAGGCGGTCCGAGCGCGTGCTGGGCCTGTCGTTGGCCGGCCAGGTGTAGAGGATGAGGCCGCCGCTCTTCCCGAAGATGTACGTGGCACCAGCTGCGAAAGCAAGAAGACAGGGAGCCATCAGTGCCCGAGCCCAGGGGTGGCCAGCCATAGAAACCCGGCCGGGACTCTGCACACACGGCTGCGCTGAGGGCACAGCCCCCACGGGACGGTCGTCGGTCACTGCGAGGGTCGGCACCCCTTTAAGGGCGGCTGTCACCCCACAGGAGAGACGCAGACCCAGTGAGTGACTGACAAAGCAGCGGCCAAGGAGCCGCGTTCCGACCGTCTTCCGTGGCTGCTGCCTCGTGGCCAAAGCACACGGTGTCTCAGAGCTTCAACCCAAGGGACACACAACTCTTCCGTCCTCCTCGACGGCAGGACCAACGTCTCCTCTCTGCCAGGATGGGCGAGAGACAGAAAACAAGTCCCCTCCTCCCTTAGCCAGTGGGATATTCTGGTCGGTTCCAGAGAGGCCCCACAGAGCCGACGGGCACGTGCAGATCCACAGGCATCTGCCTTTCCCAGCTTCGCCTCCACCAGCCCCACCGGAGAGAAAGCTGTGGCCCGGGACAGCGACACATGTGCCCACAAGCTTTCACCTGCCTCACTGTTACCTTGCTATTAAAAACAAAGAAAGGTGAGAACAATGAATTCCAGAGTTCTCTTCAAATTTAATTATTTTTCATCCATAGCAGTCATGCTTGTTGGGTATCACATAACAGCTCTCATCTCCTTTTCCAAACTAACTTACAAAAACAGGAGCTATAGGTCACAGGGGGAAAAAAAACTCAGCATAATGACTTTCGAACACGACAAGCGGTATTGTCACTTACGACTAGTGGCTTTATAGTGTTTTTACTATTATTTACTATTTTAATATTATTTGCAAACCCAGAGGTTACTAAGAAGATAATTTTTAAATACTTATAAGGTAAGCAGGAAGAAAACGTTTGCATCTCATAAATTTTAAAAGTCTATTTAAAAAAAAAGACCTGCTTTACAATCTGAATTTGGAGCAAACTATTCAGATTTGGTAGCCAGACAGACTACATCATTGTGTTTATTGCAGTTTCCATGGTTGTATGTATGTTGTTATCCCTGGTGATTACTTCCATATGTTACTTATCTCAAGTTCAGCGAACACTTAGCACCAGATTGTCTTGTGTGGTTCCCACTGAACATGCTCCAATACTTGAAAGTATTTTAAAGCAACATTAGATAAGCATTCAGTTATCTTCGGCATTTACTAAAAACCTCAAGCACTGGCCCACGTTTGGTTTACAGAGAATACTGGGTTGAATGGCGTTGTTTGAAGAAGAAATGGGTTATGCAGCTCATTTAGAAATAATAAAGTAAACTGCTCTAAGGCTAGGAATAAGAGAATATGTCATATGTCATCCTATTTTAAAGCATTAAGCCACATTATATTCTGAGAAATATGAATCTAATCTGTTCTTTTGAAAGGTCATGATTTTAGTTGCTCTAACATGTTCGGTTTGTATATTACATGTAATAAATATTATTTTCATTTTATGAATTTTTTAAACTTAGTGGATGGTATCTGACAAGCCTTCCCCAGTCATCTGGACAACTTGAGATTGTGGTATGAAAAGTTTATGGTTAATTCTATGTGCAAAACAACGTTCGCTCCTCATTATCCAAAAACTCCCTCAAAGCTTCTTCAAATTAGTGTGGATATAATGATTTCCCCTTGATATCTTTCCATCTGTGAAGAATGCAAATAATTCCCTTTCTGTAGATGATTACAAATGCCATCACCACTCCCTTTCTTCTTTATTTGGAAAACTGAAGGTTAGTCCGTGATTAATGCATAGAATCACCAAAAAGGCAAATCAGTCTGTGACATTTTGTGGCAATTTATAAAATCCTACCCTGTTCTATCCTAAATATATAGTTGGTTCTGCTACAGAAATGAATCCATACTCCACCAGGAAATAGTTCTATCATTATGCAAAGAACACATCAAAAGTTGATTAACAGTGACATATGCTTGACACTCTACAGTTTGCAAACCTTTCCAAAATAATCAGCCGGATCTTCCCAATAGTGTTGCGGGCTACCTCATTTGTTAACATGGAAACACAGACCCAAATATCTGATGGAAATAAGTGACACCTTCTTTAAGTCTCCAGCTTAACCTTCCTGCCTCCAAAGGCCTATCTTCACCTCATGTCACTGAGACCTTAATTTAATTATACAATAAACTATACCAACAATGCAAAGTTGTGTGAACTGCATCCTTTTCAAACCTTCATAAGCCCAAAGTGGAATGAAAATAAAGCCATAGCTCCTGAAGCTGGCATGTCTTCAAAAGTTAGTCTGACCTTCTACCATATACATAACCTTACAAACCTCTACTGTGCTTATATTACTCACCCACTGACCTGTTCAGTAATTCTCAATATTAAGAGTATAAAGAGAAAGAAACTTTTAAAAGGTAAGTACACGACTTCTCCTACAGTGGTTAGGATGTCACTGGGGCTTCAATTTTTAAATAAACAGAGACTGAAACCTCACTAGGACAATATTAAGGTAAGCAGATATAAAATCTGATTTAAAATTGTTTTTATTGTTTCTGTTATTCTGAATTTAGGGTGTCACAGTGTTAGATAATTCTAACTGTAGGTGAAAAGGGCATAAAAAATACAAAGTTTTAGCATATGATTTCCGCTGTGTACAAATAAATATTAAACTATGTATTCTTGATGCTGAATTTGCTAGTAAGAGTGAATAAAGACCATGACTGCTCCCATAATCCAGTGTTGGCTTTAGAGTAAGTTACTAGTTACAACTTTCTACTCTGATAAGCTATATATCTTTTCTCTTTAGTTAGCTTTCCTACCTTGCGTGGTTTCTAAAGACAAATACAAGCTTTCAGTTAAATTTATTATTATTGTTAGTTTTAGGTGTACAAAAAAATATAACAATTAGACATTTCTACCCCTCACAGAGTGATAATCCCAACAAGTCTACTGCTCATCTGACATCATACACAGCTATCACAATACCATTATCTATATTTCCTATGCCATATCCTGTGACTATAAACAAATTTTTTCATTATAGTTGACATTCGGTATTTTTTTATATTTGTTTTAGGTGTACAGCTCAGTGGGTTGGCATTTATATAATTTATGAAGTGTTCCCCCCAATAAGTCTAGTGCCCATCTGACCCCATGCACGGTGTTTAGTCACAAAACAGTCACAGGAACATGAAATAGAGTATAGGGAATATAGTCAACCATGTTGTAAACGCTTTCATTTAATTTTAATATAAAATGCCTAGCATCCCAGGGGCAACATGGAATTATTTTGGTTTACATTTTCAAATTAAAAAGCTAAATCTGTTCTTTTTAAATGTGCTTTACAAATCAATTTTTTGGGACTCCCCCAAGAACAGTAAAAACCCTCCTTAATTCATTAAAGATTTTCGTTTCTAAGCCACACACTATCTCGTCACACACTTCCTTCCCTGATAGCAGTCCCTCCCTGTGCTTAGTATGCAGGTGCTAAACTCACAACACAGTTATCAATACGCACAACCATGAATATTTCCTGCTCGCTAGCAAAAAGTGATCAATTCAACTGAAGCAAGAATTACTGGGATGGCATTTTGGCCAATTTACACGGCAGGATTTTCAAGCTTGCAAGCTGCAGAGGCTGCTTGGCTGAGTTCGAGCCAACACAGTCTTTCAGGAATGAAATCTCCACACTGTCACCATTAACCAAGATAAAGTAGATACACTCCATCTTCACATAGTCAACAAGTATGACGTATTATTTAACACACAGCTTCATTTGTCTCAACAGCACCAAAGGATGGGTTTGGCTTATTGTTTTTATAATTGGCTGGCTATTTCCTGGGGTGAAGCTGATGGTCATTTTGGTAGAGCTGGATGGGGGCTATGAATATGTTTTCTTCCCCATCAACACCCCTATGTGAGGGGTTGATGGGGGAAGAAAAGGGTAGAACAGGCTCTACCAAAATCATGAAGGATTCTGGGGAGCAGTTTAATGTAGTTATGTAAGAAGCTGATCATCGAGAGGATCTATGATTTCTCAAGGAAAATGGAAGATAACATTTTTTCTAGTCTGCATGTTTCTCCAATAAACA
This sequence comes from Craseonycteris thonglongyai, assembly GCA_004027555.1. Lineage (NCBI taxonomy): Eukaryota > Metazoa > Chordata > Mammalia > Chiroptera > Craseonycteridae > Craseonycteris > Craseonycteris thonglongyai. The sequence goes on along the minus strand of PVKE010000594.1, from coordinate 71,947 downwards.
CTACTTAAATATGTGGTGCATAATACTGATTATTTTACTAGAATTTATTTTAATTGTTGGTAACTCAACTTCTCCTTGTTTAGGACCACCGGGATAACTATTGTTGTTCTGGCGTAGGGACCTCATGATCCTGCCCTCATGATATTGTTTCTATTTCTATTCCAATGACCAAATAGCATCCTACTTTTTTAGGAGATTACCTAGGAGTAGAATCATGGTCCTGTTTAAGATTTATATTAGATATAAATATAATTTACACATCTGTGCACCCACTTATATGTGTACATATGCACGCATGTGTGTATAAAATAAGGAGAGTATAGTTACAACACAATAAGCTATGTGAAATTAATTTGAAATTTTCCCCATCAAATCATTAAAGATAAAATTGTTCTAGGGAACCATTCAAATAATGCTAATTGTATATTTTTGTGTGTTTTTTTAAAAGAAAACTAAATTAAAAGCAAATCATCTTTCCCTGAAAGGATTTTCAGTTGGTGGTGAAAAGGAACAAGTTGGGAAGTATCTCTCAGGGCAAGCCTGAGGGAATTGAATTTAAAGAGAACTGGATAATTTACTTGTGGATAAGTGTCACAGGTAGAGTAATAAACTAAGTAATAAAACGAGTATGAGTCTAAATGTGCACACCACCTGTTAGGTAAGTTAGGATAAGAAACCACAGCTCAAACTCTAACTCTGGTGGTCTTTGAACATTGCCTAAGAACTGAGTATAAAATTTTATAATGCTCGAGAATGCTCCTGTCTCCCTCTATTATTTCAGGTTCCTATCTTCTAGTTCTATTTTATTACATTTTTTACCAACCTTATCCACATGTGTGCCCTTTACTGTCAATTGATAAATCCTTTTAAAAACTAAGTGGAGTTTCAATGACATAAACTATATTATGCCAGTGGATGTAGTCATTGCTATTAGAACTATCTTTTATTCATATCAATTACTGTATAGCTAATAAAACCAAAATGGAAAGACTCTGACACTCGCAACAATCTCTTCTAGACATGGAGGCATACAGTTCAAGGATTGCCTCATGACTGATGGCCTGAAGAATACAGTCTCTCAATTTCTTTTATTTAATTTGTTATGTGACCCCCCAGCCCCCCACACATGCATGGTTGTTTAGGGGTCTCCATAATAGTAGGGTATTATATTTTCATAGCACTGGATGGTTTTCAAGTTGCCTCCTTTGGGAGTCTCTCATTTGATGTCTCTTCCCCCAATACCCATGAAGTGTTAATGGCCAATATTTTGTTAGCGATTCATTAACAAAGAAGATGGGGACTCCAAGAAATCAAACAGGGGCTGCCAGGATAGCTCAGCAGTTGAGCGCTTGCCTCGCAATTGCAAGGTCTGGGGTTCAATTCTGAGCCCTGGGCCCTGCAAACCCATATGCTGAACTGCAGTGCAGCTGGTAACTGCCGGTGGTGAAGGTTCTCACCTCCCAGGTGAGAGGTCCCTGGTTCAGTTCCAGCCCTGCTGGGAGCAAAACCGTGTCACAACTCCAGATGTGAAGCTGTGGAGGCTGCTCTGAGCCTGCCCCCCACCCCACCTTCTCTCAAACAATAATCTAAAAAAAAGAAGCAATTAAACAACCTGATCTGGTGTTAAGTGGTGGAACTAAGAGCAGACAGATCTTCCCTTCCTCTCTCTGCATCTTCTCACCCAGCAGGCTCTCATGCTGAGCCAGGGAGAAAGTTTCTCTAAAGGAAGCCGCAGACACTGAGAGCCCCACCAGGGAGTGTCGGTGAGGGGTGGGCGGGAGAGCAAGTGGAAAATCTGCGACCAACAAGACCTCGGCATTACAGAGAGGACCACTAGGGAGTACGAGGGATGCGACAAGTGATACAGATTTTACAAGCAGTCCTGCCGTGTGTTTGTGGAACAGATGGTGCATTGTGATCTATTTGATCTGCTCTGATTTTTGTTTAAATAAACACCAAGACTGATGATAAACTGCCTTTCAACAAAGCATCCCTGAAAGAAGTGAACATTAAGAAAGATATGTCATCAATTCTAAAGAACATCATTTGTTTGGGGACAAAGAAAGGATCAGATTTACTGTTCAGCTAACTGAGAAACTGACACCATTGGCTAAGAGGTAAGAATATCCTCAGGGAGAGCCAAACCCAGGTCTTCCTCGAGGCCCAGGAATGGTGAGAACTTCCTCCAGACTGGTCATTTCTTCCTCTCCCTTAAAGAAACAACAATTTCTTAAGAAGACCACGAGCCAGGAAAAAATCAGAGGCAACATATCAGAGCATGTGCTGGGGTTCTGACAGAATCATCTGAACTCACGGACTTCCCAGCAGAACCAATATTGTTTCAGTGTTCAATTAAGTATAATATCTGCTTGGTAACATTGGAATTGAAACTTGTGCACAGAGTGAAGCCCTTATATATTGCATCCAATGCTAAAGGTTCCATAGGAGCTGTTGGGAAAAAAATACTAAAAGCAATAAATTCTATCTAACTCATTTTTTTCCTTGAATAAAATAAAGTCCACCATTATCTAATTCTGGCAGTAAATATCATTAAAAAGAAACATCCGTCATGTACAATTATACGAGGGCTGTCTGGCTAGTATCCAGCCATGTAAGCATTCTCATCATATTGACAATGGCTGGATTTTGGGGGGAGACAGCCCTCGCATGTCACGTGCAAACCTCGTTCTTGCAAAAATGCCTGATTGGACCTTTCAATGGGAATGTTATCAGGGATTTTCCAGGGAGTCTGCAGAGTAACTGAGTAATTGTGCTATTTCCAAACCTGATGCCAACTACTGAGATGGCTCGCTGCTGCGATTCCTTATACCCACTTGTCCTGCCCCCAAGTTTGAGCAAAGTAACATCACACGTGTTGTAGATTCTCGGTACACTCAGGAGTGCTTAAAAATACCTTGTGACCCTTTCTGGGTCTTAGGGATAATGACATTTTCAGAAACACATTACATCCGAAAACATTTTAAAAAGTTGTTTTTACTCATTTTCAGGATCCTTCTACTAGAATAAAAGAAGTTGATTAACGATAAAGAATAGGATGCTTTTCTCACTGAAGTTGATCTAAAAGTAAAGCTCCCAGGGACACACTTAAAGAACTGCCATAATCTCAGTTTTCCTTTGGAGCAATTACTTCATTCACAAACCTTTGGAAGTGCTTAATAACACTAATGTTAAACTAACATTAATACTGATAGTAATACTCATACCAGCTCTATGCATGGATAATGTACTATATGTCATAGTATGCAGGACAATATTTCACATCGCTGTGTCTTCTGCTTCAGATACATGGCGGTGGGTTGGTTTGTTAGGGCGACCGTGTCCAGGAAGTACAGTCTGGGGGGCTTACACAATGGAAACGTAGTCCCTCACAGTTCTGGAGGCTGCGATTCCCCGATCAGAGTGTCAGCAGGGCTGCTTGTGTTCTAAGGCCTCTCTCCTCGGCTTGTAAACGGCTGTCTTCTCCTGTGTCGTGACGTGATCTTTCCTCTTTACCCATCTGCGTCCCTTTTTTTTATAAGGACACAAGTCATATTGGATCAGAGCCCACTGTAATAACCTCTTGTTAACTTAATTACCCCTTTGGAGGCCCTGTCTCCAAATACAATTACATATGAATTATGGATGTGCACAGTTCAGCCTGTAGCAGCGACTATCCCAGTTTTAAGGATGAGGGAAGCTATAGAATGTGGTAAAATAATTGGCTCAAGATCTAGTGGAATCAGCACTTTCCTCCAGATCTAACTTAACTACCTGGTTTCTTCTCCTTATGCCACACTGTATCCTTAATATGCTTCCCTTTACCTTTACCTGTGTGGGGTAAGGATGATGATAGAAAAAAGGGGACCATGGTTGTCTAATGTGCTGGAAACTCAACCAACCAACCAACCAACCAACCAACCGGGAACTCAGCTCCCTCACAATGGAAATGGCAGCACAGGGTTGATGAAATCCGTCTGATTTAAATGACGGGGGCTTAATATGAGCTTGTCCTCCATGAAGTTTATAAAGCAAAGGCTGACAAGAGATAGCTCCTGAGATATAACATCACACCCATAAGACTCTTAAATTCTAGAGTGAACTCCTTAATGAGGTTTATTTCAGATATTAGCTCATAGCCAACTTAATTTAACTTTCATCACCAAGCTAGTTTCTTGTAGAGCAAAACAAAGTAAGTCCTGGGAAATGGCACAGTATTCAGGTTTAAGAAAGTACATATTAAATTTTGTTGTCAAACAAAATGAAAACCCAGAACCCTCCTGTACCATGAGCTCCCGGAGGACAGGGCGATCAACTCACCTCTCTATCAACTCTGTGAACATTCAGGAAATAAGTGCTGTTGCGTTAATCAACAAAACCTCGCTCACCTATACTTTGACATCTTCACACTGCCATTAGGCCTCTGCCCATGAGTTCGTCTCAGCCTTTTCTCATTCCATCTCGAGGTGGAAATATTGAGGGTTCACAACATCTCCCCCGATGAAGTAGAACATAGCTCCCAATTTGTAAAAGAAGTCTAACCACAAAGACGTTTGAATAATGTTTCTTACATAGGTGAATTTTTGGCAGACTCAGATAATAAAATCACACCCATTTTTTAGTCTGTTTTACATTACCCCTCAGTTCTTAAATCACATTGCAAACTGTCTTTAGTTGTCACTCTCTCTCTCCTTCTCCATATATATATATGCACACACACACACATGCACATGAGGGCTGTCCAGACAGTATTCAGAAATACCAGGGGTGCCGAAAAAATGCAGACACATTTTAAGAGATATTATCTATGCATTACTTTTCAAAGTTAAATTGAATTACAATAGCAATGTATAATATGATGTTTTGTCAAAAGATAGCATTAATCAAATAAATGCTAGTGTCACCACACAACAGGCAGGGCCCTCAAAGAAAATGGCAGAAGCACAGCTGTCATTCAAGTAGCACAAGACCATTTTGAAGAGGTGTTTGAAATTCGAGAGTGTTATGGAAGTACAATGACAATGGAGGTATGAGTCTGCAACAGAACCTCCAACTCGCCTAACAACTGCACACATTCATGATGAGTTTGAGACGCGTGGTAAATGGAAATGGCACGTGCAGTGACACAAGGGGACCCTGTGATCAACGTGGCTCAAGTAGTAGTTCCCCATCATCAGAAGTGTCTGGACCCTGACGGTCACCGTTTTGAGCACCTCTTGTAATCACAGATGTCCAACATGACTTGGATTCATCTGTTATCAGTATATATTGAGTATTACAATTTTAATACATGTTTTTTTCTTTTTTTAAATATGTATACATTTTTGGCACCTTCTGTATATATATATATCTATACAGATATATATATATATATCTGTATGATATATATCTATAGATGATGTAGATGTAGATATAGAGATAGAGATATACAGAGAGATCTATATCTATATCGTCTATATAGTCTGTCCAGAAAGTATCCAGCCATGTAATATGAAGAATAGAGATATTTATGGCTGGATATTTTCCACACAGCTTTCATGTATATAATGTGTATATATGTATATGTGCATATGTGTGTGTGTGTGTGTATATATACACACATACATATGTAGATAGATAGATAGATAATCTTAGATTTAACCTAATAAGAATATACAGTAGAAAACAATGCAATGTATTTAAGAATAGTAATGTTATTCTATTTTACAGAGCATTAACTAAGTACAAAGATCATATGTGCATTTGACCTTAGGCAAAATATAAATAAATAAAAATAAAAAGAATAAGACTCATTTTATAATTATGCATCAGCCTCTTATATAACTATTTTTCCTTGTAAAGTCATTCCTGACATTTAATGGGACATAGTTAAAAGAAAAGTAATGTCTGGAACACATTCATCTGCCTCTTTTTCCTCCTTTTAGCCCCACAGCTTTGAAATACCTTCTCTAACAAGAGCAATCAAGAAATTTCTAAGTACTGAATATTCCCTGAAAGAGAAATGCAGATGAAGAGTAATTGCTTATTTCCAGTGCTTTGATTTAAATGTTTGACATATAGACTTCACACTTTCAAGGGGCCAGGGACTATAAAACAGATGACTTTGGTGGATGTGTGACTCTAATTCATAAAAGATGATTTCCCTGAAAAAGTTGGTTAATATTTTTATGGGTAATGGCTCTTGCTTCTATGACATACATAACTCTTTATCATAAAAACACATGTCAGAACTAGGCACAAGGAAGAAACTTTATTGCAGCCTATTCTATAACAATCATTTAGTTTCACCGTGCCTTAGTTTCTCCATGGCTAAGAAGGTTATAATCCCTCTCTTACCTACTCACTCAGAGCTGAAGATCAAAATAGTTACGATGAACACCATGCAGAACTCTAGAAATAGTTTAGTATTTTCCTTGTATGGTGATCACTTCAACATGAAAAGACTCCCAAAGGTTTTGTACCTGCAAGAGACTTTCATTGTTCTATGTGATCAGTACACTTTCCCTCTTTACTTTAAGAACATGAAGCCCCTCCCCATGAAAATGACCACTTTCTCCCATACCAATCATGTGACTTAAATGGAAATTGTCAACCCCTTAATAGATTTTGTCCTATACATACAGCCAATTGGCTAAGATGGGGAAACTAACCCGGGTTGAACCAATCAGAGCACTTGGCTGAATTTTTTTTTTTTTAAGATTTATTTTTATTGTTTTTGACAGAGAGAGAGAGAGATACAGAGACAGAGAGAAGGGGGAGGGCCCAGAACAGTCTTCATAGTTGCACATCATTGGTTTTTCCACATAGTTTCATTCCACAGGTGGGCGGGGCTGCACAGGGCAGGAACTGGGCTGGGGTCTCACCCTGGTGAGAACTGAACTGGGGGCACTCCCCAGCTCAGCATATGGGTCCCCACGTGCCGGGGCCGGGATTCGATCCTTGGTCCCTGGGGCTGCAAAGTGAGCGCCTAACCCACTGAGCCATCCCGGCTTCCCCTGCTGAATTTTTTTGGAGCCTGGACCCAGAGAAACACTCCATCAGTTCCTCTCCGATGATAAAGTTATGCACACAACTGTGGTGGCTGCATTTCCTACCACAGGGAGAAAGTGTGAGAAAACAAACCCTGACCCAGAGTGAAGTCCAACTTCTGAGTCAAGCATAGAACACAGAGAGTACTTGGTTTTAACAGTCCATGTCATAAAGTTGCACCTCTGTCTTATATAAAGTTCTCAGTAGCTAACTTGTATAGTCTACGCTAGTTTAAATTTTGTTCTTTCACAACTAGAAGAATCTTGGATAATAACTAAGCCCTAGAGGCTATTCCAGTGCCTGGACCACATAGGGACATAATAAGTGCTGTTCAAATAAATTGGCAGAAGATGATCAAGATGATCGAGTGATAAGTTACTCAAGAATTTAACCTAAGATGCACATTCAGTGAGTCATATACATATCAAACTGGAGCACTTGTAAAACTGATTGCATTCTTATTAAAAAAGAAGTCGTTAATAATTTCCCTAATTACATTATATTAAATACTATATATGTATATAATATACTGTATTAATATGTAATATAATATATATACATATATTATATGCATATATGTATATAATATATAAAGATATACTATATGTGTATAGTATAATATATATATTATATACATATATACTATATGTATATAGTATGCATATATATGCATATATGTATATATATTACATTACATATTATATACAGTATATTATATACATACATAATATTTTATATAATCTAATTAGAGAAATATATACATATATATCTATACACATATGCAAAGAGAGATTCAAAACCCCAATGCTTTTTAAAATAAGATCAATAGCTTTTTAAAATAATACTAATTGCCATCTTGAAATGAAGAGAGAAATCCTGAACACAATAATAAAGTCTATAAAATATGTTGAAATAATTCAACAAGAGAGCCTCATAAAGAAAAGGTATATAAAGAAAACTATTACTTTTGGAGGACATAAAACATGGCCATATATATGGAGATAGATATGATGTTACTGGATGGGGAAAATATGAATATAAAAACAAACATGTTAATCTTTAAGGCATCCCAATTTCTTTTGAAGTTTTCAAAGAAAAATAAGTATGCAAGATTCGCCAAGGAAATTTGAAAAGGAAGAATAAAGAAAGGAGACTTGCTTTAGTAGACTAACGTTTCATAAAAAGGGATTACAGTCAAATAATGCATTCTGAAAGAAAAATGAGTGCTCAATTAGTAAAAATTAAATGCAATGGTATGTAAATGTCAAAAAATGCTGATTAGCTTCTACTTGTATGAAGAAGAATGCTGCATGTATAATACAACATAAATGCTACATAATAGAGATATATTCAGAAGGAGATGGAACCCCTTAGGAGAGGGTGACCTGCTTAAATAAAAGCTTGTCCTACATAGTAATGATAAATAGAATAGTGATTACCACAAGTTTAGCAAACATTCATCACTACACGTGGTTATCATTTTCCTGTGATGAGAACTTCTGAGGTTTACTCTCTGAGAAGCTTGTAAATCCATGATTCAGTATTGCTGACCACACTTCCCATGTTCTCCATTGTATCCCCAGAACTTACTTATAAGGGGAAGTTCGAGCTTTTGGACAACCTCCATTCACCCCCGCTACCCCCTCACGCCCAATCCCTTCTGTACTATTAGTTGGGCATTTTCATATTCTGCATATTAGTCATATCATTATGTTGTACACCTGAAACTATTTAAACGATGTGTGTCAATTATACCTCAATAAAAGCAGCAAAATATTCATACTAACTTTGTGAAAAATAAAATATGTCAAAAGATAAAAAGGACTTGAATTGAGTTTTGGGGTAAAAGAGCTGTAACCTTATTCTAAAGGAGAGGAAAGACAATCTACTTGGAGACCATGAACAAAGATGCGAGAGAACACAATGCATTTGGGGAAGACAGATCATTTCTTTTGGGTGGCACGTAAGCTAAAGGGCTGGGAATACAGAGTCTGGAAGACAGGCTAGTAAGAGCAGTGCAGACATCTGAACGCCGTGTTCAGTTGTTTAAACTTTAGTAGACAGACCAGTATCTCAGGAGACCAGCCAGTGTTTTCCTCATAGTGTTTATTTTTTCTTTTTAGTAACAGAAATATTGCAGGAATTACACCTATAATAAAGAAGTACAGTGTTTTCCACCAAATAATTATTTTTAACGTCTGAAATATGGAGGTTTTATTCAGTACAGTACACTCACTCCAATATAAAAAAAAATTTAAAGAACAACTTTACTATTTAAAAAGTTTGAAAATGGCTACTTCCGTCAGTGTTGCAGCACGGTCTTGTCTGTGTTTGATGAAAGTAGCTTTAACTGAGCTGTGGGAGAGGGAAGGAGACAATCCTCACTACACAGGCCTTCTGGATGGAAGCCATTGCCACAGCACAAACACGAGAGACGTGGGACGCGACCGGGTCCATGAGAAATGAGAGGAAGGGGCAGCTACTCGAGACCAGATGCGTAAAACGACTTGGTGGTGTGTTTGAGACCGGGGAAGAAGAACAGGGGCGTTGGCGTGGATTCAGCGGTTTCAAGTTTGGGCACATAGAACTGTAGATGACAGAAAGCACAGCTTAGAGCAGGAAAGTGCTAGATTCGATTTGGGAGTCATTGAGATTTGTGTGCTTGCACGGTAATGGATCAAAGGTTCGGTTCAACCTCTGGGACCATAAGCGACCAGAGCCGTGACTTAAGCCCCAAGTGAGACGGTGTGACTATTATGTCGACACGGAAGGCACCCAGATCCCGCCCAGCTATTTCCCAAATCCGTGTTATTTGCCAGGTGGAGGACCTAAAAGATTCATCACATTGATGGGATGAGAGAACACCCATTGAATAGATACAGCTGTTTGCCCTCCTCTCCGGTCTCCATTTCTAGAAAAACATAGGTTGCACGTGATTGTCGTACTGCTGACATGAGTTTGCATCCTTTTTCTACCATAGTATTTGAAGCTCTCTGTCTATGATTAGATGTGTCATGTTAAATGGTCACATAGTCTTCCACGAGGTGCGGGGCTCTCACGTAGCGTCCCTGTCCTGTTGAGCCCTTTATCGGCGGGTGGGTACGACTTGCGGTGGGGGTGCAACTTGATTCAACACAGCAGGGAGGATATGTGACTGAATAAACAACTTTCAATTTCCTTCACTTAGTAGTTGGACAAGCACCACATCATTAAAAAAAACAAAACAAACCCCATCACAAAACAGCTTCCGGCCCAGCGCACAAGAGCAGCATCTGAATCTTGTCACATGACTGACTTCATCAGCAGGCCTGATATAGAAAAACACAGTTTATCTGCTCAATACACGTAACACTTCCATTCTTTTATATGAAATAAGTCTCCAGGAATATTAGGCCCAATTGTGTTGCTCTTTGTAAAACAAAAAATTCTATTGTTCAGAGTCACGTAAAGACCAAAATGGATCAAAGTCAGCTCCTGGTGTTCAAAGCCATGTTCATTACTCGTTCAACAAAACTTCCTCTCTCCCATCTTTTTTTAAAGATTTATTTTTATTTTTTTTATTTTTTTTACAGAGAGACACAGACAGACAGAGAGAGACAGAGAGAAGGGGGAGGGCCCAGAGCAGTCTCCATAGTTGACATTAGTTTTCCATATAGTTTCACTCCACAGGTGGGCACGGGGCTGTGCAGGGCAGGAACTGGGCCGGGAGCCTCCCGCATGGGCCCCGGCAAGAACTGAACTGGGGGCTATACCCCAGCTCAGCATATGGGTCCCCATGGGCCGGGCCTGGGATTTGATCCTCCGTCCCCGTGGCTTCAAAGCGAGCGCTTAACCCGCTGAGCCATCCCGGCTTCCCACCTCCCCTCTTATCAGTGGGCACATGTATCACTGCACAGTTATGTAATACTTTGGTAATGAGTTTACAGCTTATTTTTTTTTATAATTTCCCCTGAATACATAAGCTCCTAATTTTCTTAATATTTTATCTTCTAAGGCTCAGCTTATAGCTTCTATTTTTCTCCCCTTATTATTTTTAACTAGACAATCACCCTTTGCTAATGTGTGGTGATGCTCATCCCACCTTCCTAATTAAATATATTCCAAACACATCCTCCATCTCAGTCTCTCTGGCTCCCTCAGGACCTCCCCACCCTTGGGAAGTGTGCCTATTCCTCGTGTGCTGACGATCAAAGCCATTTCGGATTTATTCTTCCCCCTGAGCCCTGTCGGGGGTGACTGAACGGTCCCGGCTTTAGAAAAACCCTCACAGCTCCGAGGTGCTGGGATGAGGCACTGCCTACACCGCAGCCTGGCACTCGTGCACACGAAGCCACGTCACGTGGACAGAAGCGGATTCCCCAGGCTTTCGAATATGATCACTTTATTGATTCAACAGGACAGAGAGGACATTCTGCAAATAAACAGCAGCCTCTTCCATCAGAGCTTGAGGACGTGTTGTGATAGATAGAGGCAGACACACGGGCCTCTTACTAGAAAATGCAATTTTATGAAAACATGCGAGATCCTGGGTCTTGAGCTGTGGCGGGCACCTTGGAGGGCCCCTGCCACGTTTAAATGAGCACAGCGCTCGCCCTGAAAGACGAGGCCTTCCAATTCAGTCACGTATAAAACGCAGCGCTGCCCAAGTGCACCCATGTGACAAGCTGGCTTCTGACGCGGAGGTTTCTCTTGAACGATGGGACACTTGTACGTGTCCTCGGGGAAGGAAATGGAAAGTTCTGTCTTCAGCCCCATGTGCTGCTGGTCCTGATCTCGCAGCCTCAGCCTCTGCCTCACACGGTGTCACGGAGGCAGTAGGGTTTAGGAGGCACTGCAGGGTGTTCTGAAGCCATGACCTCGTATGCGGAGCCTCTGCGTGAACACTGGGTCGGCATGCGGGAGATGGCACCCACATCCCTCTCGTGGATTTATTCCCTTTCCCACTGTCCCCAGGTCCTCTGCCGCGGGGAGAGCAGGACACTCTGAGGAGAGCGTTGCTCCTTCTCGTCTCTCTGAAACCAGCAGCAAGAGCAAATCAGACTCACGTGGCTGGAGCCACGGAGCATGAGGTGCCAAGCCTGGCACGTCAGGTGGTCCTCCAACCTCCAGCGGAGGCCTGGGCAACACGAGGGAACCAGTCCCTGGGGCACAGCTAGGCTCCAAGGGTCCGTGTGCACGGAAGCGACTGGGGACCCAGTGGCAGGGCTGGGGGGAGGTTTTCAGGAAGACAGGACACACGCTCTCTCATGGGTCACACCCGGTAGAGGTCCAAGTTCCCTACTCAACCCCTTAATCTGTGCCCCAAGTTTTATTTTAAAGCAGGGAGTCCAACCTTGTGGCTTCCCCGGGCCACACAGGAAGAATTGTCTTGGGCCACACACAAAACATACTGACGCGAACAATAGCTGATGAGCTTAAATTTTAAAAAGAGACAGAAAAAAAATCTCATCAAGATTTAAGAATTTGTGTTGGGCCACATTCCAAGCCCTCCTGGGCCGCAGGTTGGACACGTCGGCTTTACAGTGGATGTTCTTCCTAACGTCATAATTTAGGGAGAGCAGCGCACGAAGCACAGGGGCACAGAGACACCTTGTGCTCGCTGCATGGACATAGCTCACGCCGTTACTTCAAAATGTGTCCACATGTCACAGTCGTGCATGACAATCCAGACCCAGCACCTGCATGACGCGGGAACTTGTCGCTCCAGGCGGCTTAAGGTTTTCACAGATGTGAGTAGATGGCAAGCTCGCCGGAGTGGTGATGTCATGTGTGTCCCCATCACGGCTGAGTCCCATCGCTGACACATAACGTCCTAGAGGATAAGAGCTGGCTGTAGAATTCAAGAGGCACTACTGGATCTTCTTCATTTATAGATGCAAATACTGAGGCCCAAGGCGGTGACAGAATTTGTCCAGGGTCGTAGTTCGCGAGTGACAGAGCTTACCTGGAAGCCCTCTCCTGACTCCAGTGCCCTCTCTCTATATGTTCATTCTGCTGCCTTTAAAGTAGATGCTTAGGGAGAACTGTGTTTACATTTATAATAAGTCACCCATTCACACCCCTCACTTAAGGATGCTGTTGGTCACCATGGAGCGGGTGTCACAGGTAGGCACGTGAGGCAGCTTCAGAAGCAAGGTCACACATCTTCTACTCTGTTCCTTCAGTATTTACTCTGCACGTGTGTCTCTAAGGATCTGAAGACGTATTTAAATGCGTAACATAACAAGTTATGGCCAAAGGCGTCCTCTTCTGAGTCACTATCCTCAGCCCACAAGGCAGTGGAGGCGGAGAGATGGGACACTGTCTAAAAGAGTGACAGTTCAATCACCGCAGAAGCCGAGCTAACGCCGGAAGGTATTCCCTGGGAAAGGACCCCCTTTGAGCCGGCAGCACCGGAATGGACCCGCGAGTCCACAGACCCGCTCGGGCCCAGCCAGTGCCAGGCTGACGCCGTGACAACCCTCGGATAGGACGCCCGATGTCTTAGGAGGCGAGACACGAGCGGAGGCGGGAGGGTCTACGACCCTCTGAACAGGAGCACTTGAAAAGCACTGTGGAGCAGGAAAGACGAGTCTAATGGCTATTTAATCATCTTCACTACGAAGTGCCAATTCTTTAGACTCTATGACATTCATGAATGATGCAGGAGGCGGACATGATGAATGCAGAACAAGTCCCTGAGACAGGGACTTTCAGGGAATTTATGCTCGCCTACCCCCCAGAGAACAGGGCTCCTGTGCTCCGTTATCATTTGTTCTGGGAGAGAATTTACAGCCTCGCCAGCAACTCCTTTAACCCTGCTCAATAAAGCGCTTATTTTGATATACTGACTGTGATGGTTCAAGAACAGCTGTATCCTGGGAAATTCAGGTGCAGGGAGCGGTCTTGCTGTGTCTCTTTCCTGCACTTGATGCACTTTTGTCATTTTCCAAGTTCAATCATCTAGACCAGGGGTCTCCAAACTACGGCCCGCGAGGCCCTCTCATCCGGCCCGTGGAGACCTTTTTATCTGAATAAAATAATATTAAATAAATAATTAAAAACAACATCTATGTTTTGATTCTTTTTTATTTGGACCTCAAGGGTGTCGTCGGCCCCAAACTGCTGTTTGATAGTTAATGCGGCCCACGGGCTGAAAAGTTTGGAGACCCCTGGTCTAGAGGGCTGGGCACAGGTCCCCAAACCACATGTTTGCCTATTTGGTCACACACACACACACACACACACACACACGTGAGTGTGCACACACACATTACTCTGTCTCATCTGAAAGCCCACATGCTGTTCATGTTCCATGTGAACCAGATAGTTGTCTAGTGCACAGTTTTATGCGCGGTTACATATGCAATACACGTTTTATTCTGTAGCCTCTGCCCACAGATCATCTATGTGTGGCTAGTACATGAGTGGATACACTCACAAACGTTTGTGAAGTGTCACCTCTGCACTAGGTACCCTTCTGGGTGCTGAGAATTAGAAGTGGATGGAACTGAGTCCTCGCCTCAACAGGGGGGATACTCTTATATGACAACACACAACACAACAAACTGACACTACAACGTCTGGGAGTTTTAGGTGCGGGATAAGGAGATGTCTGTGGGGGGCATTTTAAATGAGGTGAGCAGGACCGTCCCTCTGAGGGGGTGACAAGTGTGACCTGGCAAGAGAAGGGATGCCGTGTCCCTTCTGAGGAAAGAAAGCACAAGGCAGGGAGCAAGGGCAACGCTTTGGGGTCAGAGATGCACTCAGCCGGGCAGGGAGGCCGGTGTGGCTGCAGTGGAGGGGGCAGGGGCAGAGCCAGAGAAAAGGGCACTGGGGCGGGAGGGAGAGACGGGTCTCATGGGAAGTGGCTCATGTGAAGGCGGCCCCCGTCTGACTCCACGCTGAGAAGGATGAACAGCTTTCTAGGATGCTCTGCCCGTCCCTGTTAAGGGGCACATTCAAAACCAGGCGTCTGAGCAAGGTGCGTAGGGCGGGAGGGCCTCCCAGTGCTGCGACAGAGGGAAACGGAGTGAGCTCAGGATGTTCAACCGGAGCCGCTGGGGCTCGGGCAGGACAGCCATCCTCTAACACACAGAACGTCACAGCCAAGGAGGACGTGGCTGCGTCAGAAAAGAGGACCAGTAATGACGCTGATCAGCACCCATGGCCAGACGGGTCCCATCAGCGGCCAGACAGTCTCCTTCCAGGGACGTCTGCAGGCCCTTTCTAGAGGGTTCCACCAGACACTTCCTAAAGGAGGAAGAAGTAGTGCACGCTGGTAGAACAAGTGCATTCGTCCAAATCAATCATCTAGTGGCTCTGATGAACACAGTCATCTTCTTTCTCAGTAAATTGCTGCTACTTCTTTGTTGAGAAAATCAGTAGCCACTTTGGGAAAGATGAGAATTCTCTATAAGCCAGATTTGCTCTACGAATACTCTACACATTCGGCAGAACCACCCTTGAGGGCTATATCCTCCAGGATATTTTGGTCTAGAGTCTGTCTTCTAGGAAAGTCCTAATAAGAGCCTCCATTTGAGAACATCCCTTTGATCGCTAAAATAGCAGCCAAACACAACTCTTTCCTTCTCATTCCTTCTCATCGTGCAAAGCCCAGAAGCGGTGGGAGGGCAGCTGGTGAAAGTGGACCCGCCAGAGCCTGCTGGGTGGCAGCACCACTTCCTCCTGTTAACTTTTCAGGGTCTAAGGTTTTCTTTCTTAATAGAACCTAATGCAAAGGCAGGAATTATAATGAGGGCTGGAGTTCCCAGGTAGGAAATCTTCAAAAAGGTCTTTTTTAATCACCTCATTGCTTCTTTATCAGGAAAAAGAAAATACTCACTTTACATAAGAGTTCATTGTGAAGAAGCTACCTTTAAAGTATTTTAAAGGAGAGAAAGTATTTACCTAATATTTTGGAGGGAGGGAAGAAGGAAGGGAGGAGGGAGGAAGGAGAGGGGAGGGGAGGCAAGGAGAGAAAGAGAAAAGGGAGAGGATTAGAGCTTATAAGAATCACAAAATAATTCCTCTGCTAAATTCTACCTAAAATATACCTGATTGAATACTTTTTTTTTCCTCCGGGATGTTTCTGTACTTTTATGTGGCTAAAGTAGAGCAGCAAAAATATTAAAAGGGATAAAAAAAAAAATAGAACACATGTGGAGAACTTTTTAAAAATTAGACTCTCTAGGAAAAGAATCCCAAAAGTAAATGAATTACTGTTTGAGGAGATAGTGTTTTCTTGAGATAAGGCTTTCAGAAAAAGGCTGTGTACTACATACAGGAATAAAAAGCAACAGACAGAAGTGAAAGCAGGCAAAACAAGGAAGACGTTCTTGACCACCAGCGGATAAATAAACCATTATAACAACAACAACAACATGAAACTCATATGAGTTCCTAAGGAAGCTCTAAGGTGTTCAGCCAGCCAAACGTCCACACTCTCTATCACGCAAACCTCTGCTATTTCTCTCATGATCTTTATTAGTGTTTGTCTATCTTTGTCCCAGAAGAACGTAAGCTCAATAAAGGGGGAAACTTGTCTTGCTCACTGCAAAAATCCTAGAACATTGCAAGGCACATAGTGAACGTGCTTTGATACCGTGACTCAATAAACAGAACTTAAGGCTTGCCCCTAAAAGCAAGAGCAGAGGTCAGACAACCTACTGTCTACTATCACACATGAGCCATCAGCCTGACTGTCACACATGAGCCATCAGCCTGACTGTCACACATGAGCCATCAGCCTCACTGTCACACATGAGCCATCAGGGTCACTATCACACTCCCGTTTATAATTCCCAACTAGATTCCCACTGTCTTAGAACAAAATCAAGCTCCTTACAAGGATCCCAAAGGCCTTCTAGGATCTGACCCTTGCCACCCTCACCCACTTCCCATGGCACTGTGTCCCATTCTGTTCGCTGTATCCAAACACTGAGCTTTCTTCTCTTCTGCCACCAGGTAAATGCCACCACGGCTTCTCAGATCTTACTGTTGGTTCTTTCCTCTTCCCCCAGACATTCACATGGGTGATGCCCTCTCCTCACGCAAGTCTTAAGCAAAGGGGGACCCCTTGAGAGGCCTCCCCCCCCACCCATGTCCCTGGCAGTCATTGCTTACACCATCACCAATGTTTTGTCTACAGCACTGAGCACTCACCATGTTACTTCTTTGTCCTCTGACTGGGATATGAATACATGAGAATAGGGGTCTGGCTTGCTCACTCCCCCAACCCCCACGAGCCAAACAACAGCTGGCCTAGAGCAAGCATTCAATAATGTTTAGGAGACAAATAAATACATATTTAGTAAAACCTGTTCTTAAAAGTAAGGCTCAGTGATTTCCTTAAGTCCCTTTCAGCTGTCATCTATAGGTTTAATTCCTGTTAAACCTAGGACACAAAACACAAGGCTGTTTCTCACAACCCCTGTCATAGGTAAGCCTTTATTTGATCCATCTTTCGAATGGAAGAATGACAGTGACTTGCCTCTACTTTGTATGTGACTAGAGGAGTGAATTAACGTACACAAAATCATACTGAACTTATCCAAGGGGAGGGACCCCACAGCCCCAAAGCAGTGGGAAGACCGCTGTGAGTTCATGTCTCTCTAACAGACGTTTTCTTAACTACTCAATGGAGCAGCAAAAGTGGGGCACTCAAAGGACAAGGAAAGACATCGCTCTTCGCATGTAATTTGGGGGACAACACTCTCTCCAAAGAGGTGGCAGTAAAAGAGTCAGATTCAATGGACTCAACACGCTCAGCCCAGCGGTTCACATGGGTATGTTCCCAAGGAGCTGGATAAATAAACTCTGAAAATCCTTGTTCCTTTTCCTGCGCTGTAAATGCAATATCTTGATTCAGGTCCCACCACTTCCTGGCATTCACGCGCTTCAGTAACCAGAGGATTTAGTTCTATCCCCTCATCTCTCGAGCTGAGACTGCTCTTAACCCCCGTCATGAGCAACTCCTTCCTCCTCCTCCTTTTCCCTTCTGCCTCCAGTCCCGTGACAGCCAGACAAGATGACCAGTACTTACAGCACTCCCTGTCCACCTCTGTTCATCTTTTGCACTTCTCCAGGGCCTATGGGGATAAATGCTCAGCAACAGATTGGCTGGCAACGGATAGGAGGAAACAAGGTGGGTGGTGCGCAGTTAACGCAATTGTTCACCTCGTTGCAAGAAGGTTGATGTTGAGCACGGGAAAAAGCTAAGATGCTTTTCTAAGAACAACAGAGACTTTGGAATTTTTGTTGCCCCAATAGATTCCTTTTTCAGTACACCATGAGGACATTCCTCTTTCTTAAGCCATATCCAATGCTTTAGAACATGTCCTTTTGGGAAGTGGGCCTATGGGTTCAAACAGAGAGACGTCTAGGTGAGATGAGCACGTATTTTGGTTCCGCCTTTGCCACCGACTGGACTATAACACTAGTGAAGTTCCCCAATCTCTCTCACGCTACTCATTTGCCAACTCCTACTCATTCCACAGGATCATCTCCAGGGAGCTTTTTCAGCCAGTCCACCATTTGGCTAATATTGACTAAGCACTTATTTAACAAATATTTATTCAGACCTACTATGGACCAGACTTAAAATAGGTATTGGGGACATAAAAAAGAAAAAAAGTTAGCCTTTCCAACTCACCAATCCCACATGGTTTTACGTCTTTTTATCTTTCTGGCATATAAGTAATGCTCAGTAAATATTGCAGAGTGAAGAAGTGCATACAATGAAGTTCATACTTTCCTTGTTTACATCATGGAAGGCATGAAAGCACATAAGCTCTGAGGGTCTCCTGTTCTGAGATGTCATAAAATTGTAAATGATTTTTCATCAACTGCAGTTGTAGCAAAGATACGTTTGACTAGCTGACAAGCCCAGGGTGCAACGAACTGACTGTCTCCAAGCTGTTCCTGAACTCTCTGAAGTAGAGACCACGTATAGGACGCCTGCCGATCCTGGCAGGTCACAGGTGCGGCTCTTGGCCTCCCCTGCATTTCTTTCCCTCCCCTGTATTTCTTTCCCCACCAGGAGGATTGCCAGGAGTGCTGGTCTTCACCGGAGAGAGCAGTGCAGGGGTTCAGCCCTTCCGGAGGAACCTACAGACACAGATCTCACCACAGCTGAAGGTCTGCAAGCTCGTCCAACCTGAGTCTCTCAGGCCACATGCAGCCCACAACAGCTTTGAATATGGCCCAACTCAAATTTCATAAGCTTCCTTAAAACAGCAGAAGATATTTTTAAGCTCATCAGCTATCGTTGAGGTATGTGATGTCTGGTCCAAGACAACACTGCTTCTTCCAATGTGGCCCAGGGAAGCCGCAAGGTTGGACCCCCCTGGTAGGGCCTCCCTGTTCCTTTAGAATAATCCACCAGAGATAAAATAATGAATCAAAAAGGTAACTCTGTGTTTACAAGACACTAAGGTAACAGGACAAATGAGTAAAAAACAACAACAGCAACAACAAAACAACAGCCAATTGGGCTTTGTGTGCTGACCCAATATTAGTGTTAGTGTCTGTTCTTTCAATTGAGGTGGTGTGCAAAATCTCAAATGTCTGCTTTCTGTAATAAAACGAAATCACAGGGCTAATCCACATTTTTTCTGGTACTCATAATGGTTGCTGAGTATCCTCCCTGGTTGCCAACCATGGCCTGCCCCTACCGGGTAGCAGCAGAACTATTTTTCCTGAATAATCAGAGTTATAGCAGAATTCTATTCTTTTTCCAGAAGCTGAGTGGCAAGAGGAGCCCCCAAATAGTAGGGTTCACGGGATTTATTATATGAGCCCTGGTGGAAGCTCCTCTTTCTGACAAACCATATTCTTCAACTCCCTACACACATTCTTTAGAGAACCCTGGTTTGTGTCTCCAAATTAAAGTAAACTTCACCGCATTTTTCCAGGACTCTGCCTGTCCAGTGTACAAAGCTATTAGGATGACTACGGGGGGGCGTCCAAGCCAACAGCACGATTCGATCCTCAGGAGTGCTCCGGGATGGTTATTTGCAATAATGTTAGCATTATTGTTGCCGTCTTTCCCTTGTTCTTATTGTTTTATAAGAAATCCTTGCATTAGTGGAAAAATAATGGATCATCTACAATTCCCTGTGTTCCTCACTGCAGTGCCTTTTACCACATGCCTCCTGCGGTCCCAGCCCCAACTACATCCACCTAGAACGAGGAGGAAAGGAAACGAGAAAAGCACGGGAGAGAAGATGCAATAGAGTAGTAACAAGCAGACGAACAGAAAAGCGGCTGCTCAAACGTGTAGCGCAGATTAGAGGGAGGAGGTCAGTTTTCCTCCAGCATCGCGTCGTCTCAAGTGCTCTGTGACAGGTCACGTTAAGTGATGCTTTGGCTAAAGATTTCTATATCCTCTTCGATAGTCATTGTCTCCAGCCTCATGATG
Organism: Craseonycteris thonglongyai; assembly: GCA_004027555.1. Classification (NCBI taxonomy): domain Eukaryota; kingdom Metazoa; phylum Chordata; class Mammalia; order Chiroptera; family Craseonycteridae; genus Craseonycteris; species Craseonycteris thonglongyai. The sequence continues at coordinate 51,522 of PVKE010000594.1, read as the reverse complement.
AGCTTTTTTTCTTTTTAAGATTTATTTTTATTGTTTTTTTTTCACAGAGAGAGACAGAGAGAAGGGGGAGGGCCCAGAGCAGTCTCCACAGTTGACAGCATTAGTTTTCCATATAGTTTCACTCCACAGGTGAGCATGGGGCTGTGCAGGGCAGGAACTGGGTCAGGAGCCTCCTGCATAGGCCCCGGCAAGAACTGAACTGGGGGGCACACCCCAGCTCAGCATATGAATCCGCATGGGCCAGGACCGGGATTCGATCCTCAGTCCCCATGGCTGCAAAGCGAGAGCTCAACCAGCTGAGTCACCCTGCTTCCCCCACATTATTGGCTTTGATGCCCTTCTAAGATGTCCTATGAGTCCAGGGACAGCTTTTCAGCATTTTATTCGGACAGCTGAATCTTTCCCTTAGGGTTGGGGGTACGGGACCTGGAAGCCCAGGCCGGGACCCTATTACAGAGAGAGCCGTGGTGCTTTGCTAGCTTCTCAAGTGTGGGACTTCGATAAAAGAGCTTGGCTGTTTGTTCAAAGACCCACAGGGTTACTTAAAAGGTGATTTTGCTAACAAGGAAAATTTTGAAACCTATAACCCAGAACAACATTAATTCAGTGCTGATCACATTGTTGATTATTTTTGGAACACAGCCGTCCTTGCCATATTGGTCAATTATCACATTTGTTGCATTAACCGAAGCATTTCTTCCACTTCAGTTCATTTCTTTTAAGCTACTTGATCCTGTGGCAAGGTCACCATGCACTCGATGTGTCTCCTGAATTGTGCAGGGAACCAGCAACCCGTTACTCCAGAGCCCTGTATTCCTATGAATAAAAAATTAGAGCCATCTAAGCTGGCACACTAGATAGGACCTAATGTACTCAATAAATAAATAAATACCATAAGTACTCTTAATTAGTAGTCCTACTAATGTCCTGGTTTCTAGAAAAAAATACATTTGAAATCAGACGTTTAAAAAATCCTTACTGTGAAACATATTGCTTATTGTTATCATTAAAATTATAATGAATACTTACTATGGATTCTTTTATGCATTGGTCTTTGGGTTAAATTTTAGAATTATATAGATTTATAAAATCTGGATGCCAAGTCTCTAAAAAAAAAAACACCATCTAAGGGCTACTTAACTCATCAGGAAGGCTATTATAATCAGACGAATTACAAGCATGGTATGATAAGTGTGGTAGGAGATTAACCATTTCCTTTATAGCAGTACTATTAACAAAGAAAACTACCAATCAAGGAGCATACATCACTTGTTAGGCAGGCCTTTCATACATGTTGTCATTAACCTTTACAAAAACAGTAACAAAAACGAATATTATATACTAGCACTTCTATTTTAAAGATTGGGAAACTGAGGCATAGAGAGTAAGTGGATTTCACAAAGTCATACAGCTAAAAAGGGGCCAAGCTAGAACTCCCGTTTGGGCCTCAGGCGAATCGTTGGGTTCTTAGGCATTCCAGCTAGCTGCTTCCTCCTGTTGCTTTTAGCTTTTTGTCAGACTGTGAGCTTCACAGAGGGCAAAGGTTAGAACCATCCGCTCCCTTCCCAAGGACCCTTACTCCTCCTCTGCCTACTGCTGGCCAAATAACATTCTTTGAAAGGTTTGTTTTAATCAGTAAATGCACAGGTCCTTTCTCTGAGTCGTGGTGAACTTCCCAGTGCTCCGTGTCTGCTTTGTACAACCTCTACTTCTCTACACTCGCACCTTATAAAAACGGCACGCACCACTCATAAGCCAGCGTGAGGGTTGCAAAGGACTGAGTGGACTTGGTAAAGCTAACTTTTTGGTGTTGATAGATTGATTACTGATTATTATGATCAGTGACATATTGATTACTGAGTCATACCTATTTGCACATACACTGTCAAGTGGTTTATACTTAAACCCATTTTAAGAGAAGACAAACTAGGAAAAACATAAAAATGAACATCACTTTAGAATTTTGATATGGGTGGACAGAATAAATAATTCTCTGGGATACAAGGTTGAGTTAGAAAAATACTTTTAACTTCTCTATTGAATTTTTTTCTTTAAATAAAACATACAAAGGACACCTGGCCAGTAGGGTCTCCAGAGACTCGAAGCTACGAAGCTAAACACAGCTTTTGGTTTTGATTTTCTGAAAATAATACTTAGCTCAGTGCAAACAGAAGAGTTTCGTCTCTGTTCCTCAAGCCATGTCACTGGGATGCAGTTCATCAGATTCATAACTGAGTGACACTGCAGTTGGCCACTGAAAGTGAGTGACTCTACTGTCCACGTTTAATGCCCGGGGCAACTAAGCTTTTATATATATAAGCTTATATACATACACACACACACATACACACACACACACATATACACACACATACACACACATATATGCACACACATTCACACACATATATTATGTAACCTGTAATTAAATTGCAGATATTTAGTTTCTACTTAAACCCCATAATTTAATGATTTGTGAATGGAATGGTCACATAACTGGTGATAAGTGTAGTTTATATTGCAAGTACAACACCATTCCATCACGCAGACACACACACACACACCACGTGCTTTCTATATACAATAGACTGTACAAAAACTCTGCGGTGGGTGGCAGAAAGGTGCTGCATTTCTCAGCAGCTTGTAGAATCAAATCTGAGGATTCACAAAAGGAACCAGAATTCATCTTGCAGAGAAAATAGCAATAGCGTGAAAGTGAGCGGGAAATGCCATTCTATTTATTTCAATACCTTTTGACAATGTATTGTACACGACTCATTCCAAACATCAGGCTAGAAACTATGTGGAGGAGGCTTACAATAGATAGCAAATGGTGACAAACTGCACTTCTCAGGTGACCAGCTGAGCGCTGGTGAAGCAAAGCATCCAGCTTCCCCTCCGAGGCTCAGTTACAGCGTCTTCATTACCGGATACATTTTGGTTCTTTCTACACATACACAGTACAAGAAAATTTTTTCCCAGAAATGTTCTTTCAGGTGTTCTTGGCTCAAATTCCAGTTTTCATTTCACATTCCTTTGAAATTTAATTAGAAATATATTTTTTAAATAGCTTTTGAGGAAAAAACTGGACGATGCTGACACATAACTCATTCCCTTTCAATACTTCGCTACCCAATTTATGAAACTCCTTGAAACAGTAACAGATATTATAAAATGCTTATTTGAAATATCTCTTCCCAACTAATCAAAGGGAGACAAACATTAGTGACAGAAAATCCATAGATTCATAAAGAGAGCTTTTTAGTAGTGATGTCTTTAACTGGAACCACTTTGGAAGCCACCTTAATCAAGCACAATTCAGTAAGCAAAGTGCATCTTCCCCTCTTTAAGGAGAATAGCTCTCACAAACCCAAACCAAGTGCTAATTAATGAACACAAAATGGATAGATACAAGTAGATAGGCGATAGCTAGCTAGCTGTTCTGGGTTCAATCCAAAGAGCAAGAAGACTAAGATAATTCATGCACAAATGACTTAGTAAGGACTCATTTTCCAGGAGAACCAGTCAGAGAGAAGGGGAGGCCAAGCAGGGAAAGAGGAAGGCAGACAAGGGTGACACCTCAGACAAAATTCCACAGAGGTAACCGCAGCCTGACCCCACAAAATAAATCCAGGGGTGTGCTGCATCTGAGAATTTTCCAACTGGTGGAAGAGAGTGGTAGACTGAGGACAAGTCTTCTTCAATCAAAAGCGTGTTGGCTGTTGCTAAAGAAAGCAGTGCAGCTGGAGGGTAGACAAAAATGACAAAAGGGATCCAAAGGGATTGGGACAAAGCACCCACATGACCTGATAACTGATAGATATTTCATCGAAACCTGGGAAAGAAACTTTAGAACATTTAAATCCAAAACCTCATTTTTGCATGAGGACAGTATGAATCATAGAGGTCAAATGTCTTCCCCAGGACCCCATAAATGATTTTCTGCAATCTAAGTTAGTAAACCGTTTTCCAAACCTCCATGTCAGGGGACTCCCCATGTCTCTTGGCCGCTGGCAAAAGCTACACATGCTCAAATCACTTGTAGAATCTACAGAGATTCCTTCCATCAGGATTATCTGTGTGGTTTAACAGCCCCGCCACGTTCAGGAGCAGAGTTCTGTCCTCTGAAGAAAGCCTTCCACCGTGCTTCCTTCAATAATGGCACCTTTTCTCCTCTCCTAGAGATTGATGGGGTCCTAACAACACAATGTGGCTCAATCAAATACGACTGCATGGGTTACCTGAGAACACCCTACAGGAAAGATCAGGCAAATTCAGCTTTTGAGACCACCAGGGTGTTTAAACGGGAGGTTTAATGGGTTCTCACATGAAGGTTTGTTTTAGAAAGCACGTTTCGGGATTGACATTGGAATCCTCCATACTTGTAAAAATAGTTTGGGGAAATACTGTGAGAGTCATTCCTGCTATTCATCAGAATGAAAACTTAGTTTCTGAAGTTGGGAAAAGATACGTCTGGAAGTTGGATTGTTCCCAACAGCAGGAACCACATGCATAAAAGTACTGATGTGTAAACACCACGGTGAGTGGGGTCAGCACACGAGCTACTCAGAATTTCTGAAGCACGAACAGCACACAGCCTGGCGTGGAGATTTGCGTGGGGGTGGGACGAAGAGGAAGAGGTAAGAGCAGCCCAGGGGGGCTAGAGACAGGTTCTGAAGGGCGTGGTCTATTTCATCACCCAGCATGGATCATTTTTAATGGAAGGAGAAATACCGGAAGACTCTACACCAGGGACAGGCCTTGAGGGCTGCAACATACAAAGTCTAATTTGGCAACTGGGTGTAGAGGGACAACAGGGGTCTAAGAGAAGGGCAAAGGGAGTATTGAAAAGGTATGCGATAAAGCCTGGGGGGCAGATAGCACAGAGCAGGCTGACCCAGGCTCTGCATAAAAGGCAGCGAATAAATTGTAAAAGCATTCCGTGGGTAGAAGACAGAGGACTAATCTCATCAGTAATTAACAGCAATGGTGATAGTGGTGACGGTTGTGAAAAAGAGTTCATTCCAGCCAAACTACACTGCCTTTCAATTCTCCTTTTCTCTAAGATTCTGCTTGTCCAATAAAACCAACAGTTCATGTGCCCTTTTCTAGGAGATTAAGATCGATTTTACACGTACACTGTACTTGCAAGACACAGATGGGGAGTCAGGGGGTGGGGGAGGAGGAAAAAGAAGAGATCCTTCCTGAAATAAAACCAGCCAGGGGCACATAGCTAGGTGAAGAGTTTAACATATTTACGAACAGCCCAGGAGTGATTATAACTGATAAATATATCCTTGGACATCCACGCACTAGTGCCGTATTCTCTTCCACTTTTCCACGTGTCACCGTGGACTGCTAAACTGTGACGGAGATGCATTCAAAGACCAGAAACCAAGCGTCTTTTATGGAAAAAGAGAGTGAGAGTAAGAGAGAGAGAATGAACTATCGAAGAAAACACCAGAGCGAGAAAGCAGTATTATCTTTACCAGTATTGAACCCAGGCACAGAAATAGTCCTTATAAAAGCCCATTCCGTCCACGTGTGGTTATAATCCCAAGAGCTTGACCCGGTTACGGGCACTTTTGGCAGCATGGGCCCCAGGGGAACGGCAGCACCTCTGTGAGGGACGTCACAGCTTCCTTCAGACACACAGAGGCCGTGGTCAGAGGTCAATCCAAGCAGAGAACACTGCATTGGGCAGAATGATCCACGACTATGGCGTCTTTCAAGGATGGCCTCTCTTCCTTTTTCATAGGATAATTAAGCATATTTATCTCATAGCATCCGACACGCTTGCCAATCAGTGAACAAGGGGAAAGAAAGTAGGGTCATTATAAGGAGAGGGATCCTTTATTTGAAGATTAAGAGTTTATTTGAAAATAACTCTGATTCCTGACTGGACTTTTCAAGTGTGGTTCTATCTCACGACATCTCTCACATTCAACCCAGCAGGCACCAAAAATAAAACAAACAAACAAAAGTATAAATATAAATATATATTTATATTTTTCTTTCTTAGCAAACACTGGATGCTGCATACTTTTTCCATATTGTCTCTTCATCACAAGTCTCAATTAAAGCAACTGCTGGTTTTGGATCCTGTTTCTTGCTTCTTTTCTTCTATACCGACTCTGATTCACCTGTCCATTGACATTCTTGCTTCGGTGACTCGCTGAGCCTAAAAATGCAAAGCTGGACCCTCCGCAAATTGCTTCTAATCGTCTCCCTCCTGAACGGGATCCCTTCAGCGCACTGTCAGGGGCGCTCAGTGGACCGTGGAAGATCGGAAGCCGTGCTGCCTTGAGGTCCCTCATGTCTGGCCTCCAGTCAGGCATGGATGTGCCCCTGGATCCTTCCTTCAACCGGGTACTCTACCCACCGGGCGCTGGGGGTGCCGTCTTCTGGCTGCTCCCAGCTCAGTCCCCTGGGGAACCGCCCTTCGTCTAAGGGGCCGCCATGTGCAAAGACTGAGCCATTGGATGAGGATGGGGGTGGGGGTGCTGCAGGGACTCGGCTCCTTTTGAATAATTTGGGAAACCTCGGAAGGACCAGCCTGCTGCCCCACTCCCACTCCGGATCGGTTTCCCAGCTCACTCCCCAACACATCGCAGTCTGCAGTCTCCACCCCGGACTCAGTTCCCTGGGAACTGGACCTCCAGCCACCCTGAAAGGTTCTGCCCCTTCTTGCTCTGTGATCATATTGGCATAGCGTTTCTCTCGAAAACATGACACTGTTCTGCCTGCATCACTGACACGAGTTTTTATTTCTTAGTCAGGCTGCTCATTTTAAAATGCCTACCAGGGGCGCCGGCCTGGGCCTTCGGCTAGCCTGACTCGCTGCCAGAGCCCTGGCCATTCTTCACCCCACGACAGGGCTTCATTAAGAGATGAAGACACAGGGCTGGTGGGAAGGAGACTTATATTTCTATTAAACTTCTCTGACTTCCGCTTGGTTTTTTTTTTTATAGAACTGGCCTCATTTTTCCAAACTGTGCGCCTGTTCTCGTGGCTGCCACTGGGCTGAATTCCATCCTTTCTTTCCTAATCTAGACCTAAGTGGGGCCCATGCGGAACGTGGAGACCCCAGGCCAGAGGACCTCACCGTATCCTATGCTGCTTGTTTTGTTCCAGAAAATGTTATTGCTTCTCGGTGTCACTCTCTACAAGTCTGGCCAGGAAGGGAGCCATGTTTGAGAAGAGCAACTTGGTCCAGGGTAGCCTGCAGGGATACTTAACCTCTAATATACACATCTATTAATTAGAGAAGAGGCAAAATGCGCATTCCCAGGTGGCATCCCTCGAAGACCCTATTTCAGTAGGTCTCAAGTGAGAACAAGACCTCTGAAATTTCCTTAATTACTCCAGGCACTACGGGTGACCCCAACCTGTACCTTTTGAAAAACTTGACTCTGTGATGTTTGCTTTCACTACAAAAAAAAACTGTCCCAACATGTGACAACTAAGTGCCCGGTGAGTTTGAAGGCTCCCCAGTAAGCAGGGACTATGCTGCACTGAATGAAGTTTCGGCCAGCCCTGTGTAGACCAGACGTAGTGAACAGAAAATGCTAAGCATCCAAGTGGGCCAGAGGCCTCCGGCGTGACACGTGGCCACGTATTGAAATGCTTGTCACACCCGTCACTCCGGATCCCTGCCTTGTGGCATCATAATTTAGCTTACCTGAAATACAGGAAGCATTATAAAAATGGGCATTTCGAAATGGTCCATTTCTTTTTCAATCTAGAAGGTAAGTAAAAGAGGCTTTGTATCCCATTGCTACTTATCTCTGCATTTTTTTATTCTGGAGTCACTGCGACCGAGCCACACACTCAGGTAGAGAGAAGGCTAGCAGCCGGAGGAATTAAGGGGACAGCCTTTCACAGCCATTCTTTGAAGAGCTATTGGACTTACGCTTCTCATTTCAAACGCTGTGATCTGAGAGGAGGACGGTTGTTCTTTGGGGGGAGCCCAATCTCCAACCAGGCTGTCCCAACAATCCTCTTTTTCCTTTTAGAATCCCCTAACTCTGCAATGGTCAATGCCATTACAGAAGTAACAAAAAGCTGCATTTTCTTTCCGAAGAATGTAGAAAATTCCTCCATATGTTTCAATGACTGACTGACATCTGGCATTCCAAAGAAAACCGACATGTCTTCCCTTTGACTTTCTTTCCTCTGAACTAGGAAGGACAAGAGATGCACCCTCACATTCACTGCACTATAAATTTGGAACAGAGCACTGTATTGTGGATATTGTATTATTAGGTGACAGGGGAAACCCGAAAGGTAACGAGCAATATGTGACTCTAAATTAAGATGAAAGTGAACAGCAAAAGAATTATTCAGGCATCTAGGATACATTTTCTGACAGTCCTTTCAACTTGAGTCCATACATTTTTTTTTTTTTCAATACACTGTGCTTTGAAAACCCCATCACCAAGACTGCATGTCTTGGTATCACAGTAAAATGTGTCAATCACAAAGGACTGAGTAGCTCACTGGACAAAGCAAACTGACATTCAAAACCGTGACAGAAAGACCTCGTGGTCTTTCCATTTGTGTCCTTGAGGCCAAGGTGCATAGTCTAGAACTTCCAATGTTCGCACAGAAACCTGGCTTCTAGACAGAAAAACAAACCTTTCAACAGACTTTAGAGTGGTAAAAATATTAATTCGAATTATTAAATAATGTGTGTGCTTGGAAAGTGTGATGGGGGGGCGGGCAAAATATCTTTCTAAGTTATTTTTCTTTCAGATTGGGGATCTTTCCGGGGTTAGGATTCTAACACAATTTATAAAATATATTTAATAACAGAAGATGAAAACAAACACAGAAACTTCTAATATATCAATAACACAACACTAGCACATCACGTTCTGTGACAGAGGTATAGAAGCAGCACGAAGGGTGAAATTGATTTTTCTAAAGTTGGGGCTAAGGGTTATCAGAAAGTCTTCACAGGAGAGAAGATATTTGAATCTCACGGGTCAAAGGTGAAATGGGGAAAACTAAAAAAAAAGACTGAGATCCTGAGCAAAAGTCTTGAAATAGAAAAACACAATAGAAATTCAGGATTATGTGGACCAAATTGTTTCAGATAAATTTAAAGACACATGAATTTCAGGATACTGTAGACCAAATTGGTTAAGGTCAGTTTAAAGACACATCTTTAGAAATGGCAGGTTCTCTCTACAAAAATAAGGAAACGTTGATAGGGCTTATAAATTATACTGCAGGGTCTCATTCCTCAGGGGATAATCAACCTTGTAATTACCGATAACAACTGATGGTTTATGTACTTAGGAAAGACATGATCAGATCCAACTTATCGATGATTACACAGGCTGCATGCGAATGACAAATGCCAATGCGGAGAAAGAAGCAAGACAACCGGGTAAAGAAGTAAAAGTTGATGAAGTCTGTTACTAGATCACTGAAGAGAAATTAGGTGGTGGAATAAGAAAGACACATTGTAGCTGAAAAGTCCATATATTTTACTAATAGATTAGAAGTTCTAATAACTTCTAATTAGGTTTTTACACATATTTCTTTTGAAGTTTATTTTGATGGATTTTTATCTCATTATTCAGTTGTCAGTATCAGTTTTAATATTTTTTTAAGATTTATTTTTATTGTTTTTAACAGAGACAAAGAGAAGGGGGAGGACCCAGAGCCGTCTCTATAGTTGCACATCATCGGTTTTTCCACATAGTTTCACTCCACAGGTGGGTGGGGATGCACAGGGTAGGAACTGGGCCGGGGTCTCACCCTGGTGAGAATTGAATTGGGGGCACTCCCCAGCTCAGCATATGGGTCCACACGGGCCGGGGCCGGGACTCGATCCTCAGTCCCTGGTGCTGCAAAGTGAGTGCTTAACCCACTGAGCCATTTTGGCTTCCCTCAGTTTTAATCTTAATCTACCATTTTCTGTTATTTCTAAATTCCATAAGTAAAAATTTTAATTTTTATTTGACATGGTTTAAATGTAGAACAGTTATATTTACACAGAGATGATCTTTTAAAGATTTATTTTACTGTTTTTGAGAGAAGGTAAAAAGAAGAGAGAGAAAAGGGAAAAGGCCCAGAGCACTCTCCATAGTTGTACATCATTAGCTGTGACATAGTGTCATTTCACACAGGTGGATGTGGGGCCACATGGGTTAAGGATTGAATTGGAGGCCTCCCACATGGGAGGTGAGAACCTTCATAGCCACAGTTCAGCATATGGGTTTCATAAGTCAGGCAGGGATTCAATGCCCAGACCTTGTGGTTGCAAGACAAGCACTCAGCCTGCTGAGCTATCCTGGCATCCCCAAGATAATCTTTCAAAAGGCTTCACTGTGCATCACCATAGAGCCATCAATCAACATTCTCTCTGTACTATATATATATATTTTTTAATTTAACAAACACCAGTTATAGAATCATAAGTAATAACTATAGGACATCATCTTCGACATGTCACAGGTGAAGAACAGTTCTATATATAACCAGTCCTCAGACAAGCAGTTATACAAGTTTGCAAAATAATGGCAGAGGGCGAGAGCCAGGACTTCTCTTCTCAGACTGCTGCTTTTGGCTGGGTACTTACCATCAGTCCCTTCATCTGAGAGAGGAAGAATTGTTGGAAAAGGACTCTTCTTTAGTTTACAGGTCATAAATAAAGACTGAAGCCATCTGTTCAGAAATGTATTCAGCCCTGATTCTGAGATAAGGGGTAAGAGCCAGAGAACCAGATCTGCACTAACTCAATGCCACCATGAGGTCAGTGACCACCGCACTGCCCAGGACTTAGGGTACAGCGGTTGTTGCCATCTTTCTGAGAACACAGGACATGTTTCAGATTTACATCAGTCTTAACAATAATAGCAGCAGAATCCTATGGATTCCTGACAAAATTAAGTATTGTTCACAATCTAATAATCATGAGTAAAAGAATATCAGGGTAAAGAAAGGTGAGCTAATTAATAATCAACAGAAATTATCCCTGTGTATAATCATTTCTAGAGCCATAAGTTAAAACACTCACAATATGTTTCAAGAAGTCTTCTCAATGGAGACAGTTATGTGGCACCTGGGATACCATCCTACTGCCATGAGAAGAGACCTCCCGGATCCAACCAATAGAGCCAAACAGTGCTAATCAGCTTTCTATACTAAGGACACACAGGAAGTAGGGTTTTGTTTGTTTTGTTTTGTTTTATTTAAGCAACCAGAACAAGTGAAGGAAGAGAAGGAAATCCAGGAAGATGTTTGACCTTTCTGATTCATTAGCTTCTCCCTTGTTTGTCACAGTGACAAGCCATCCTTGCACCTTGGGTCAAGGCGGGTCACATGGGAAGCCCAGGAGCAATAATCCATTGCACAGCTGGAGTTTGTACAAATCCACCTGATTAGGTAATTTTCAGGCAAGAGAATCTCCCCTTAAGAAGTGGGAAGTCAACCATCACTGAAGAAAAGCATCCCTCTACCACTCACCTCATCTGAGATGCCTCCACATAGACTCCAGAACAGCAAGATTCTCATCATCAAGATACACTCTGTCTTCAACACGTGCGGAGGCTCCACGAATGCAGTCTTCAATGTCAACCCAGATATAAAAATGTAGATTTTTTAATTCTCCTGTACTATTTATAGTCCTGAGTCAATGTCACAGAAAAACAGATTAGGGCTTTCATTTGGCTATTCAGTGAAGAATTTTGAAAATAAATTTTGGGGGCATACTGATGGATTTTTCAAATCCAGTTTGATGACAGAAGTGATACAACAACTACAAAAAGGAAAAATGTAATAAGAGAGGACTCTTATTTCTGACAAGGGGATAGTGATGCCGAAATGAAGACCATTTAGGCAAAATCTAAGTGCATCACAGCCTGAATGTCTAATATCAAGATTCTACAAGAAAAAAAAAAAAAAAAAGATTCTACAAGAAAATGGTGCATTGAAGTCCTTGGATGAAGCTCTAACTATCCTTCGTAGGAAAGACACTGAGTTCCTTCACTGTAAATAATGTAGATGCTTGTGGTTTGCTTCTTCATGAGAGGATGATGGATGTGTACCGATGAACGTACAAGCCGATGGCTGAAAGCCCATGTGAAGAGGTCCACACATGTGCAAATGGCTCACAGTGTCAGCATCTCTTATAATTTGGTCATCACAGTGGCAATCTCCTGCCCAGGAATTCTGGGGCAAAACTATTATGATATAAGTTTAGTAATAATAACGACTTATGAAATTGTATTATATGCCAGTTACTATACGGGGTGGTTTCTATTTTATTTTTATGTGGTTTCTATGCAGAACTCCTGTTACTCAGATCTTATAGATGAGAAAATTGATGCTGAAACAGGTTAAGTAACTTGGTCAAGATCAATGAGAAATGCATTTAAAAAATAATATCACTCCAGAGGCAGATAAAATTTTTTTTTAATTTTTTTAAAAGATTTATTTTATTGCTTTAGACAGACAGAGAGAGAAAGGAGAGGGCCTGGAGCAGTCTCCATAGTTGTACATCATCAAGAGGCAGAAATTTAAATCATGATTTCATACTGTGTCAGATACTGTAAGACAGACAAAGGAGCTCTTGTCTTACTGAGGAAAAGGACGTCTCCTTATCTACACAGGGGTCACACCCATTCTCAAAACACAGCATCAAGCATGCTAGATACACCAAGAGTGCATTGCTATGTGCCTAATTGTGAAGGAAAATATATCGAGTAATGCAATTTCCTGTCACCTCTAACTAGGTTGCATCTGGTATTAAAGACATTCGCCAGAGGGAGGACAATGCGTGGGGGGCCCGCAACGCACAGTCCTGATTTAATTGAAGATGAGGCACAGCTTCCCAGAGATCACTCCAACCCACTTTCCTCAGAAGATTTTGTTTAATAGCCTAACCATCTATAAAAAGTAAAATTAATTGACAAAAGATAATGGTCTGTACTTAGAGTGTTCTCGTCAAGAACACATCGGCCCACTCCCATCCCTCCATCATGATGAATTCCCACAGTGTTACTTTTAATACCAGATTTTATCAATGTGTTGGAAATTCAGAACTAAGACTTTCAGGTACTGCATTCACATTAAAGACTCCTGTCTTGTGATTCTAATCCTCAGTCTTGCTCACTTCTCATTTCCCACATTTTGTACCACTTAGAGAAAAGGAAGGACACGTTTCTAAGTCTCATGCCCAAGTTGACTTTATGTTCATGTGGAAAAGAAAAAAATCTGAAATCCCCTAGTTGGTTTCAGAAGTAGCATCCCCCCAAACACCCCACACTTTTCCATTTTCCTTCAGGCCTCTAGAGGAACAGAATCAAATATTCAAAAAATGGGCTGAGTATTTGAAATCAGACTTCAATCAAGATTAAATGTAGAGGTAATAAAGAGTAGAAAGAAGACTATATTCTAATTGATGGATGTTAAAGCAAGGCCCCCTAATCAGAGTCAAACACTCCCAATATACTTTCAGAGGACATTTATTATAATACAAGACATCCACCCCGCCAACACACACACATGAGTCATGGGATCCCTGAATACAGAGCCTTGTCTTTTCTCTGGAGTTCTAGCAACCAGCAACAGTGGCTAGACTCTCAGAAGGGCTCAGTAATCTCTTGAATAGATGAATGGTTGCTTTGCGACTGCAACAGGTTTTTGTTTGTTTGTTTGCTTGAAAATAACCACTGAAAGTGATTGAGAAAAGCAAATTGGTAGACACATAATGGTTATGAATATGTGAAGTACTGTATGGGGAGTATAGATATAATAATAATGTTGAAAAAGTTATGCATGGTGTCAGGTAAATACTGGACCCATTGGGGGGAGCACTTCATAAATTATATAGATGCCTACTCATTGTGCTATACGCTGAAACGAATATAAATTCATGTTGATTGTCACCTACCACGGAAATATATATATATATATATTGTCATGGGATGTAGAGTATAGCCCAGAGGATGTAATCAATGGTATTGTAATAGCTCTGTTAGGTGTCACGTGGGAAATAGACTTGTTGGGATGATCACTGTGTAAGGTCTGTAAATGTCTAAGCCAGGGATGTCCAACCTTTTGGCTTCCCTGGACCAAACTGGAAGAATTGTCTTGGGCCACACATAAAACACACTGACACTAATGATAGCTGGTGAGCTAAAAAAAAGGTCATGCACATCAAAAATTCATCATGTTTTAGGAATTAGTGTTGGGCCGCAGGTTGCATGTGCCTGGTCTAAGCATTATGTCTCTTGTACGTGTGAAACTAATAAATAAATTACATAACCATTGATACACATTTATGTTTTAAGAATAACAGGTCTTTTTTCCCGGCTAAGGAGATTGAGAAGGAATGGGTACGATAAAACCTAAAATGGAAATTGCCTATGTTTACACATAAAAGAACAGAATTTCTGAGAAAAGTTTGAGAAAATCACAGTGAATTATTCTAATGCTTCCATTTAAAGCATTCAACTGGCTGGCTGATGTTTCTATTTATTTTTAAAGGTTTGTTTTATCATTTTGAGAAAAGGTGAGAGAGACAGAAAGGAGGGAGAGCCCTGAGCTATTTCCATAGCAGTAGGTCATTAGTTGGGACATAGTCTCACTCCACACAGGCGGATGTGGGGCTGCTCAGCGGGCCTCCCACATGGGACGCACGAAGCTTCACTGCAGGCTCGGCAGCGACTAGCTGTCCCACAGTTCAGCACGTGGGTTTGCACAGGCCAGGGGTGGGAATGGATCCCGGGACCTCACAGTTGCAAGGCTGGTGCTCAACTGTTGCACTATCCTGGCATCCGCTGGAGTTCCTATCTGTCAAGTAGTATCCTGAAGACCCAGACAGACACCCACACCTCCTGAGACTGTCTCCAGCTCCCCCAGCGGCTCTGCTAAGATTGTTCGCATCTCCCCTCCAGTCAGTTGAAACATGTCTCTTAAAACACAGGTCACTGGGCTTGCAAGCGTCTGCCTCTATCCTGTGTGGCGACCTAATGCTGATTCTAACCAGTTCTGGTAAATCTTTTATGGAAGGCAGTGGGCGGGGTGATCAAATGATAGTAGAAGACTCTAAAATGCAAAAGTAAAAATAAACTAAAATGCCCAATGTCACCTTAAAACCTTGGGGGGAAATCCAAAAGAACAGACAAAAACAGAGGAAGGGAAAAGAATGAAACACCCAGGGCAGAATTCTTCCTATCAGCTGACAAGTTTAAAAAAACAACACTAGTAGAGTAAGGATTTTTATAGCACTTCTAGGTAGGGGGCTTATTCCAATCTCTCCTCCATGCTTCTGCCTTTTACTTCTTCTTTCCAGCAACTCCAAACCCCAGCAAACCCCACTGCAACCCCCAGAAACCATCCTCGGCTTAACCCCTACGTACTAGACACTCAGACTGCGCTGAAAATTGGTCAACAATGGCATTTTGAAAACACAAAGCTCTTTCTGTTCAGTTACATAAACACACCATGTTAACCCCAGTAAAAGAAGTGAACGTTCATTTTTAGAGGGAGCTGGAATCAGACCTTGAGCTTCACAAAGCCAAGATCCATAAAGTGTTGGCAAACCATAATAATCTCATGCACACTCTATAGACAGGCTTAGAAAATACAGTTTGATTCTGATGGGCCTGAAGCTTGGGCCCTGGGCCAGCCTTTCGCCTTTCTCTGAGCAAAGGTCAAAATGTCAAGAAAATGTCTTGATGGGAGTGAATTCCCCTGTAGAGTCTCCTGAGCCAAAGTCTGACGTCCGGCAATGCAGCGGAGTGGAGGGGAAGCCAGACTTGAAAGAGAGGCAGCCGCTGGAGACGGTGCTGGTGGGCCACACGGCTGTGGGAATGTCATGAGGACGTTGTCACTGCTGTCAACTACTTCTGATGTAATCACTTCGGTCGTACCAGTGACGGAATGGGAGCAGGGATCAATATACTACAGGTACAGTCTCTCTCTGGTTATCCTTGCTTCTCTTGCCAGATAGAGATTAGTTCCAAATGTAGAAAACTTGTGTATTCAACCGAGACCACCCCTGATCTAAACTTCCTGTGTGAGTTTATTCTTTTTCTCAACCTCTCTCCTGCGCCCTCATCCTCTTCCTTCTGCTTCATCTTTTCTTTCCTCCTCCACAGAGTGCACAGATTGCTACAGAGACAGCCTAGCCGTCATGAAATGGCTCTGGAGTTGAAATGGAGGCTGGTGTCAGCTTTATCTTTAACTTGCTATGTGACCCTAAACAAATCCCATTTCTATCTAAGAGCCTCAAGATTCTGGTCTGTACAATGAATTGAGGCATGATCCATGTGGTCCCAATGGATTCTTTCTGCATTAAAATTAAACTGGAGAGTTGGTACAGAAGAGCCGGATTACTGTCAAAGCTCTTGTGCTTACTAGTTGAATAACTAGTTATACACACTTTTATAATCCTAGTTTCTTCACTTCTAAAAATGGGTATAATAATAACCATTTTAGAAGCATATTATGACATTAAAGGAGATAATGTAAAAGCACTAAAGTTTTAGAATGAATAGTTAACTACAAATCTAAGACTAATGAAAATATAAACATGGGAGAAATGATCAAGACAGACACATCCCAAGCAGTCTATGTAAGGCCCTGACACAGGAACTGCAGTTTTTCCAAAATCCAACCTGATGCTCCTTAGAGTTTAAGAGGCATATAAATAAGTTTATTGTCACTGTTAGAAAATAAAATATTACAAACAAGATGTATTGTTCATAATACGTATTCATCACATATAGGCATGGAGCTAGCACTTTGAATAACTTAGTTCTCTGAATGCTCTCAATGACCCTAAAAAGTAGACACGATTATAGGTTTCACTTTGCAGAAATCGATCGTAAAGAGATTAAAAACACCTGCAAGGCCAGCAGTGTGGACTTGACCCCGTCCGTGCAGCTGAAATGCCTGTACGTTTACCCCGATGCGATGTCGGCTCCATGATTTACGGTCTCATTAAGACAGGATGTTTTGAAAACCATTCTGCATTTCCCCGTGAAACCTGTCTTTACATATAAGCAAGTTTAGTCTTTCATTGGCAATCAGTCATTTGGCTCTTAAAGCCTAATTATTCACATGATTATGCTCATCAAAATCATCTAAAGGCAGGAACTATGCTTCCGTCAATTGCTTATAGTTCTCTCTTTTCAATAACACATTGTTACCTGAGTAATCCCAAAAAGGGAGGGGAGGACTTTTGTTTTGATACATCTGTCTGCAGAGGAAGATGCTCTGCTCGAATAGAGCAAACCCCGAAGTCAACGAACTCAACACAGTTACTTCAGATAAAGGACTCCGAATGTGCTAACCACTCAGCAATTAAAATCTTGGCTCAGGAATTAGAGAAAGCTGGTTCTACTCCCAATTTTCCTCTTAATAGCTTTGGACCTTATGCAAGTTATACTCTGAGGGATAAAACGAGAGGCTATAATTCAGACAGTTACTATGAGTTTTAAAAGACTTAATGTATGTGAAATGCTAAGTTTGCTGAGCACAACTGCCTGACACACTGTGGATGGTTAGTAAATCGTAACCATTATTATTGTCTTTATACATTTTCCTACTTCCTTTTCTTCTTTCTCTAATCCTCACTCCTATTACTACACAGATTAGGAAGAAAGTCTTAAGGTTTTATCCATCTACACATAGACTTTTAGCCACACCTTTGAGGACTTCATGTTTGCTTCAGTATTTGTTTTAATTTGAATATAAATCAATATGCATTCATTAGTTATCTGCTACAACCCTCTAGGACAGTGTCTGTGTTTGTGTGTGTTTTAAATAAGTTTATGTTTTAAAATGATTCCATTGTCTGAAAGGGAAATGAATATTTATTTAAACACCTGGATAATTCCAATCGAGTGTTTACACCATGACTTGGATTCCAATGAATTCACATTCCGTGCATGGAGATGTTATAGCAACTCCGAGAGCTGTCCAGTTGTGACTCGCTATTAGTGAAATCCATCATGAAAGCAAATAGCTACCTACAGACTTCCAACCAGAAGCCAAGCGATGAACAGGTGGTTTGGATAGAGCGTCAGTTAGCTCCGTTCCAACTTCAGATGTAACTACACCCAGGGAAAATGCTTCAGAGCCAGCTGCAATGCAACGGGTTTGTCTCCTCTGACCAGGTGTTCCGTCTCTCTCGTCTTGGATCTGTCCACAGCGTGCCTATCACACAAGCCACCTCCCAGGACTGCGTGTACTGGGAGACGGAGTCTACCAGGAAAGCAGTTATGCTCGACCAGCATGATTACAAGACAAGGACAACGGATGCTCCGACCCTGCTGTTCACTAGACAAGTGCTCACGGAGGAAAAGCAGACAGCGCTTTGCAAGGCAATCCGCACGAAAGGTCTGAAGCACAGTGAAGACCCGCAGCTAGTAACTTCACCATTTCGGACTGACTGTAGACATCACTAGTTTCTAGTCATTTGAAGTTTTCCTTTTGGGGGATGAATCTCATTAAGGAATTGTTCATTAGTCTCAAGTATGGTATAAGCAAAACGATGTTCACAGATATTCTCAATAGATGAGGATGGGATAAGAATGAAGATTTGAAAGAAAAATGGACAAGAGTTATATAATCAGAGAAGACTCAAATGTCAAAAAGGGAAAATAAAAGACTCTTTATTTCTATGGCAAATTCCTTGCACACTGTTTTCCTGTAGCCCTCATGTTCCAGCCTGGGATAATAGCCACATTTGCTACACACAACAGAGCATTAAACTGGATAAAGGACATTTTACACTTGGCCATAACCAAGAATTTGCAACATACATCTTTTGGAGAGCCAAGACATCTTAAGTGTTCATTTGGTGTTACAAAGGCAGGCTGATAAATTTTGCCTCCACTGCAATCTTTTTTGGGTACATTGGACATATCTAGACATAACCAGTTGTGTGTGGTCACAAGGAATCTCCCCTCCATCATCCTTGGCCTTGTACACACAGCCACTTACATTTTCCATCCAGTGTGCATTGAAATGGAAGAGTGTTCAGACCAAAGAACAGTCAACATAAGCTTCCCAGTCAAGGCCTGAGTTTTCATTTTTTCCAGCAGAGATGGTCCCTTCTGGCAGTATTCCATGGACTGCCTTTCGCTCTCAGGGTCAGAATGATAGACCCGAATTTCACCACCTGTAAGGATCTTCTTTAAAAAGTCCTCCGGGGAAGCCGGGATGGCTCAGCAGGTTGAGTGCTCGCTTTGCAGCCCCGGGGATGGAGGATCGAATCTTGGCTACAGCCTGCGTGGACCCATGTGCTGAACTGGCATGTGTCCCATGCAGGATGCCCCCAGTACAGTCTTGTCCCCCGGCTTGTCCCCTGGCTTGAGGGGGCATGTCTCCCATGCAGGAGGCCCCCAGTACGGTTCTTGTCCCCTGGGTTGGCCCCTGTCTTGAGAGGGTGAGCTTCCCACGTGGGAGGCCCCCAGTCAGCTCCCATTCTGCACGGCCCCCACCCACTTGTGTGGAATGAAACCATATTGAAAACTGATGACGTACAACTATGGAGACGGCTCTGGGCCCTCCCCCTTCTCTCTGTCTCTCTCTGTCTCTGCCAATAAAATAAAATAAATCTTTTTTTAAAAGTCCTCACCTTTTTTTTCAAAACTTTCAAAAAATTTAGAGGCATTTTTTCCACCGTTAGGAATTCAATAACAGCGTGCTGAACCGAATGTCTGAACACTCTTCCATTTTGATGTGCACTGGGTGACAAATGTAAGCATCTGTGTGTGCGAGTCAAGAATGATGGAGGGAAGATACTACATGACTCCACAGAACCAGTTATATCCAGTATGTCTCACGTATTTATAACAAGATATAACAGTGGAGGCAAACTTTATCAGCCCACCTTGTAGAATTAACTGACGAAGGGACTCACATGACATTCTGCTTGAAAAAGAAAAGTGAAAACAATCTTGAGGACTAAGGATGTGGAACGGAAGAACTGTAACTTGGTCTTAGTTCCTGTGGGCAGCTATAACAAAGACACCATAGACCGAGTGGCTTAAGCAACACGCCTCCGTGTCTCACCGCGCTGGTAAGTCCGAGATGGAGACACGAGCACACGTGGGGTCTGGTGAGAGCTGGCTTCCTGGGCACAGACAGCCTTCTTCCAGCCGGGTCCTCACACAGCAGGAAGCAGCAAAGAGGGGCCTCTTGTATCGGGCACTGACCCCGCTCAGGAGGGCTTATGGCCTCGTCAGGACTCAAGGCCCCACCTCCTGCCATCTCCCTGGGGGTGAGGTTTCAAGCCGTGACTTTGGGAGGGGATGCAGCTAGTGCTGAGAAAATGTCACACGCAGATCCACCAAGTCACTCCTCCGGCGTTGTCTCTCAAGCCTGCAGAGCTTTCCTGTTGTTCTCATGTGTGATCTTCAGAACCAAAAGCGACTCTGAGACTTCCTCCATCTGTTCCGTGACAGACCAGCACCTCATTCGGTTCGATAGTACTATGACGCGTGGGAACTTTCCCTCGATCCCCTTAACCCCTTTAGTGCAACGGGCCGATATAATGGCTTTTGCTTCTCAGGTGACAAGTGCGGCGAGCTGATATATCGGCTCCTACGTAGACCAGAGTTAAAAGCGCTATGACTTACATTTTTTCTTGTATGATGTATGACTGAAATAACTACATTTCTTTTTCAGACGATGTAAAAGAATAGTATTATTATTAACTAATTCAACTTACATAAACTAAAAAAACCACATATGGATATCTGAAACAATAGCTTCATAACTTTTTTTTTCCTAAGGTGACACATTTTATTAAATCACCCTTCACATTTCTCACCAGTACCACTGGCAGAAGGGAGCGCTGAGAGGGTTAACTCTCCTTCAGCTTTCTAATGTCTCAAGGAAGTTTCCTGAAGAGGGCAGACGAAACTACAAGCAAGTTGAGGTGCCACTCACTCATCAACCCAAGAGCAGCACAGGGAGTAGTTGTGTTAAAACACCATGAAGCCTATCACTACACTGTGTGTGTAACTTTGAAATAACAGCATCAAGACTAACAGAGACAGAGAGATGTGAGGTCCCTGATAAAGTCTGATGACAACGCAGTGGTGCCCAGAAAATGTGATGTATTTTATGCATGTCAATAAAGGAATGACCTGTTCTTGGTCTACAGAGAATGGAATACCCTTGTTAGGGTGTGTCTATTCTACAAAGTTTACTTGGCACAGTGGCTACCTTCCCATTCTTGTGCGCCATCTACAATACACAGAGCATAAACCGCGTTCATAGCAATAGACCGAGACGTACCATGTTCTCCAGAATCTTTGAAAGACCGAGAGGAATGAAAGGTGCAGGGGTGCGCAATGAAGCCTTGTGTGCCCCCTACACGTGCCCTGCCTTAACTTCCGAACATTAAAGTGTTCTCAGCACAACACAGCCTCGGTGGGTTTTGTTAGGCAACTGTAGCATCTAGTATTAAAAGCTAGGAGAGGTCGCGTAATACTGAGCCAGGCCTACACTTCAGAGCCAACGGAAACGGAACTAGAACCTAGAAGCCTGTTTATTTCAGCTCCTGTGCCTTACAAATCACCGGTATCCCATTTTCCTCGAATTAATTTAGGTCCTGCACACATTGCCAGGGTGTGTCGCCACCTGGTATCTACATCATGAAAAGAAGCATAATTATAAAAATAAAAGCAATCTGAAACATTTGCGCCTAAAGGAAACAAAGATTGTTTATAGATGTGACAACTGAGATCAGTACCAGTTGGTTATGAATTACATCGGTAGCACAAGTCCAGTTGTCTAGACCAGAGCTTTTCTGATTCCGGTATATTAAAATAGTTGAACACAGTGCGACCTGCAACAGTATTTACTCAGCAGTGAGCTGGCCAGAGACGAATTAAAGTGTGCCCTTTTACCACTCAAACAGGGGGGAAGATTACCCAGTTCATATACAAATGTTTTAAAAATATCATGTATGCCTCCTTTCCAAAACTGGATATAATTTGTTATTTCCCTAAAGGCTCAGGGTAGAAAAAATAGCCACTAAAGTCCAAGAAAAGCCTAGAAGCTAATGGAGCCTAAATGTGTGGGTGCTGCAATGACGGCTAAGTTCTTATCTCCTTTGGCAGAGATTTTATGATCCCAGCACAAAGTAGGTGCTTAGTGAACATTTGTTTAATGAATCAGTATCGTCTTTCTCTGCTACAGCAGTTCACTCATCTCTTTCTGCTGCCGTTAGATCTATCACTAATAGCCAATTTAAGTGTATATTCTTCTGTTTTGCCTGAACAAGATATCGATATGCCCAGTCTTTTACTACTCACTATGAAGTGGAAGCAAATAGGTTCTAGGGGAACATTTTGGGTGTTTTTGTTTTGTTGAAAAACCCCATGACAATTTGTGTCCACAATTTGTGTCAACTCTTGGCACTGTGCCTTTGCTTTTTTGCCTTCCTTTTGGTCTATGAAATGGCAGGCATTTCAGGGGAAGCACTTTAGAGGTCATCTAGTTCAACCCCGATTCCATGCAGGAATCCCCTTTCTGACCTTCGTGACGTGGGTCAGTCAGTGTTTCCTGCGTATCTCAGAGGCACCTTCTGTAGCAGTAAAGAGAATGGAGTTGGGAGCCAGGAAGCCCGGGCTCTGACCCCAGCTCGGTCACTTCAAAATTATAAACTCTTTGAGATGTAACAAATCTCTGTGCTTCGGTCTCCTCGTCTGTAAAATGGGAATGAGAATAACTGTACCTACTTCCCATGGACATTATGCAGATTAGATAAGAATCTAGATTCCTACAACAGTGTAACTGGAACTATTTTTATTTACTACTACTACCACTACTACTACTGCTTCCTCCAATGATCGAGAGCTCACTGCCTCTTCAGAAGTTTATCCTGATGATTAAGACACCTCTACATGGGTCTTCCCCAAACTTCTATCTGTTGATCCTGGTTCTGCCTTCTAGAGTTAGGCTGATTAATGAGAATCTCTTTTTCTACGTAACAGTCATTCAAATAGTTGATAATAGTTTTCGTATCCTTCCTTAAGCTTTTTTTATACAGGCAGAACACTTCAAGGCTTCTACAACTGTTCACCTCATGGCTGCCACTATTCTCGTCATTCTTTCCTGTGAATAACAACAGCTCCCACTAGGAGCCCTGCATGGCACTGACCCGCGAGGTGCATTATGTAGTGTAATCCTGACCTCAACACGAACAGTGAGGGAACTGGGATTCGAAAACCAGCACAGTGACACCTGGACATGCCCAGTTCATCAATGTTTTCTTAAAATGTGGGAGCAGAAGGCTCACAGAACTTGCATGTGTGCAATTGATATTTTTTTTAATTCCAAGGATTTTGCAGTCTTTGCCACTTAAACGACTATTTAAATGAGGTCTCTTCTACCCAGAATTAGGGTTATGACTTTTTTTTTAATCTAAGGACAGGGTTTTATATAGCCCTATTACATTTTATCCATTTCCCTTGAGGATCATTCTCTTTTCCTGTTGAGATTCTTTTGACTCTCAAATCTGTCATTTACTCTTGGAGCTACCACACCAGCTCTTTACCTTGACCATATAGCTCTTCAAGAGAACTGTAAGTTGAGAAGTACAAAGAACCAAGACAGGTAACTGAAGACCATCTTCCAAGGTATTAGTGCTAGACTTAGCCTCACGAATACCTTGGAAGATGGTATTATGATTCTCTTGAAGAGCTATGTTCAAGGTAAAGAGTTGGTGCAGTAGCTCACTCTGTGTTGCTACTTCGTATACATGCATTTAATCCGCACAAATTAGCCCTGTCTATTCTTATGCCTACTTTACAAATCACAAGAAAGCCCTGGAAGATAAATAATGTACTCACAAAGTACATTTAAATTTTCTTCCAAGTCCATTGAACTTCAAAGTCAAGCACATTCCACAATGCCACTTTATCCCACATTATACAAAGGTAGAGAAGTCAAGTCCCTACTGAGTCTACCCTGCTGGTTACAGATTCCTGACACTCTATGCTTCTAGCATCCTTTTCTGTCCACCACTAATACCTTTGAACCTAGGGTCCCACATGCCAAGAAGGCCGTGTGAATAGGCCAGAGACGAGTCTTCGGTAACTGACCTTGCTCTGGCAGATCCGGGTCTTGCCCATCTGCATGCCTCAGTTTATCCCACACTGTTTACTCCCTCACTTCAGATTCTGAATGTGTGCCTTGCAGTTCAGCTTTGAGCCTGCTTGGCCATTTGGCTTCTATGGCTGCCACATAATGTTAGCGATGGCTAATGGCCTATTGTCTTAAGTGCCCAAGCTTCTGATTGTTTTCAGGAGAGTGGGTTTGAGTTCCCTCCTGCTCACTGGCCTCTACACTCAAGGGCAAATGAGGGCACACATGCTTCTCTATCACTTAAATCATTCAGTGACATCAAATCTTAGTTGATGTGACTTCTTACTAGACTAATGTCCCAATCAGTTCCAGCTCTATTCTCCTGTCTATGAAGCACTTCCTTCAGTGAGTGCAGATGGTTATTTATTGTCCCTGGTTTTAACTGTGCCCCCTCCCCCGCCCCCACACACACACCAATCATTTAACCCTTCACTAAAATGAAATCACCTCTAACAGTTAAGGTTGCCTTACTCAATGAGCCAACTCGTCAGGTCAAACACAGTTTCTGCTGCTGCATATCCATTCTGGAATTATGAAGGGCACTTAAAGAATGCAAAGGCTAATTATAGACCTATAATAAGGTGCAAAGACTACACTCAAGTTCTCTCCACGGCAAGAGAGAACCACACTGTCTAACGACTATGAACAGTCAGGTTGCCGGCCTTGCATCCCGTGCATTACTGCATTTCCTTCATGTTTTATGCGGATGTCAAAGATGCACAAATGCAAAGCAAGTGAAGGTTTATAGGTCTTCTAAGTCTTGGTTTAACTTCTGAGCTGCCCTTTTGCTCTTCTTGTGAGTAAAAATAGTTATAAACCTATTTTATTCCCTCCCTTCCTTCCTTCTATCCTTCCTTCTTTACTTCCTTCCTTCCTGCCCTTCTTTTTTCCTCCCTTCCCTTTTCCTTTTCTTCTTTCCTTCCCCTCCATCCCTTCCTTTTGTATTTATTCTCTATGTTTCTAATGGATGTCCTGAACTTCCTTCTATTAATGAAGTTTCTACTCACACAGAAGCTAGAAATAAGCAAATAACAGGGCTTCTAATCAAAAGCCCTGTCTGACATGTCTGAGAACCAGAAGTGTGCATTTTCAGGTGTGGGGATTCAACTCTTCAATCCCTACTGCATAAACATAGGAAGATGCTGATTATGAAATAAAATACTGTGTTTCTCTCTGTTTCACGCTTTTTCACCTTCAACAAATTTACTACAGGCTTCATTAGCAGAAAATAAAGCACAAGGGCAATTAATGAAAGCAATATTGTCATCGTGGTCGGGCCCTGGGAAGTCACTCTTGTGAAGGGCTCCCTCACCAGATTGCCTGCACTTCAAAGTAAATGAAGTTGTTGAAGCAGCATGTAGAAGCTGTGGGAACAGCAATAGTTCAGGAAGCAGCTTCAGCAAGAACCGTAGAAAGAGCAGCAATAGGAGCAACATTGCTACTTTGGGTCATGTGCCAAATACTCGAAGCGTTTTGATGAAACTTTTCACCTCTGTCACAATCAGGTCATTAAAACAAGAGGTCAGTGGAGAAAAGAGAGAAAAAAAAATCTGAAGAACGTAAGCGTTTTTCAGAAAAAAATTCAGCCATTGTCAATACAATAAGTTACATGGCTGGATACTTTCCAGACAGCCCTCACACAAAGAAGTAAATAAAATAAGATAAAGGACTAGGTGGCAGATTTAATTAATAAAAATATATCCAGCTCTCTATAAAATAGCAATAATAATATTATAATAATAACTAAGACAGCTCCTGATAGCTGAGTGCTTACGATATACTAAGACTGGGCTAAGCGTGTTCCCTGCACCTTTGTCTTCCTTGCCTTGGGACGTAGGTAGTAATTATATACGTAAGGAAACCATGATGCAGAGATGCTAGAAAACTCACCCCAGGGGCTGCATCTAGTAAACAGAGCTGCTAAAAATAGATCCTAGGGCTTTCTCACCGCAAGGCCACGTTTGTAAGCTTCACTTTCTACTACTTCCCCCTGGAACTATCAAAGAAATATGCTTAGATGTTCCAAGTTGCCTCAATATTTTTCCCATTGTGTGGTTTTCTGCTAAAAAAAAAAAAAAAAAAATGATTAAGCACGTCCTGGGGGATCATTCCAACTGAATACTGTGAAACAACTGCTTACCAAGGACGGCCCCATAACGGTACCCCCTAAGCTTATGCCTTCAATCACTGACAATAAGCACAACTCCTTCACTGATGAACCTGCACGGAAGAGCCGTGGGCTGAATATGTACATACAGTGGATGTATTTGTGGGAAGGGAAGATCCAATGGCTTTCTCAGCTGAGGATGCCAAACTCCTGAGAATCTGCACCACGTTTGACTTTTATATAAAGATCCTGAATTTGTTATTAAATGTAGCTAACAATTGGGGTTATAAGACATCATATCTATAAGAAATGTAAGAAAACTCAAAAGGGGGGCATCTCCTTTGACCTGAGTCAAACTTTAAATAAAAGAAGAGGCTTCCTGAAGGAAAAATTTGAAGTGAGCAATATTGGAGCCCAGATGGCGTGATGACACTATGATGATGAAGTCATCCAGCTGTAGGCACCTGCCCTGCTCTGCCCTCTACTACGCTGCCCAGCATATGGTCCCATTCTGCATTTCTTACTCAGACATCAATTCACTAACCTGCAAGGACAGCGTGGTCGAGAACAGAAGCAAGCAGCACCAATGTCCTTCACCCCCACGGCACACGGAGCCCAAAGTCTGGATTTTCTAGCGCAGGCTATTTCAAATATGTTCTCTTTTCCCATGAAAACAACTTTCAGTATGTCACAGCGACAAGTATGTTCATACGACATGCACACTCCATCCTCAAGCAAAGGGGGCAGGCAAACCTTTTCCACAAAAGACCTACTATTACAGTAATGCCTTAGACTTTGCTGGCCATAAAGTGACTACTCAACTTTGACATTATCGCACAACAGAAGTCACAGGTATTATGTAAGTGAATGCATATGGATGTATTTCAAAACAACTTTATTTACAAAACGGTGAGTTTGTCAACTACTGCTCAAGGGTGTGTCCAATACCCTCCCTGAAGAAGCTTGAGCAACCTCTGCTAGATCATGTATTTCACTGGTTGGTTTGGAAAATCAGCATGTCAAACCCTAAGAGCACAGACGCGCATGGTGTAGACATGACCGGGAGGCGTCTTCCAGCTAAAGAGGTAACAGCTCTTGGGAATCACCTCTCATCGTTGTCCTCACTTCCCTCCTCAAATGTTTTGTGGGTTTTGCAAGGATGGAAAAAGAAGGGGGCAACGTCAGCAAGACTAGGCACTACCAGGTGACATGACGCATCTACGTGAGAACCTTGTGGCTGCTGGGTCAGCCTGCACATCTCACGACAGTGTCTACTCTCACAGTGTGAGTCTAAGGCCAGAAATCCCGCCTTGTGGCATAATCCCCCCTTAAATCCCAGAAGGGCCATGTAGCTTACCCTGACAACTCACTGGCACTTCTTTACTGGTAAGGTGTAGGTGGCGGGGAAGTTGTGAGTAGATTTTTGTTAATCCAACTGGACTAGGTTAGGGTCTGCTGTACCTCCTATGTAGACACATGTCTGTCCTTAGAGAAGAACTATGCTATAACTCAGCCAGCAGGTCTTAGTATTAGTTATAACCTGGCCTTAAATCTTATTTTCAGCAGTCTTGGGTCTCACTTTGGAAATCTTACCATGTATATACTTAGTTACAGCACCAATACTGGTGTTAGGCAGAGGGGAATGTAAAACTGTGTAATGGCTGCGAAGTCCTGTCTTTCCAGACTACACAAAGAATACAACCAAATAGTCTGAATGGAATAGAGGAGGGTTGTTTCTAAGACCACATGTTATACTTGGGTTATATATCCATCATCCAACAGGGAAAACCACCTCCCTAATTTCTAGGGAGCTGACTTCAAACAATTCCTGAAGAGATGCAAAGATTTTATCATGAGCACCAGATCGAAAAACAAACCAAAGAGACCAGTGAGAAATAACAGTGGTGGGAATTATGTGATTTAAAACAACAACAACAACAACAACAACAAGCATCAACACTCAATATAATGATTATTTTGCCCAATTTAAGGAATGGGAGTTATTAGGTCAAGTGTCCATCAGAGCGTTTCCTGAAAGGCAAGGACGTCAGATCAATTTTATGATTCACAAAGAGACCAGACTATTTTTAGAATCTCCTAACATGTGATTCGCTGGACCCTACTACTGCTCAAAGACATACCTTCAACTGGAGGCCTTAGTCGGATTGCTATGTGTTCTATTTGTATTAACTTCCTGTAACTTCTATTTGTATTAACCAATAGCAATCATAGAATTTCTATTCACTTTCACTCTCAAAAATCTCGTTTTTCTCTTAGATCTCAGAATCTTTCCACCCATTCAGCTGGTGCCTATGACAGACATGACTCCTTAGATCGCAGCACTCTTTACTGTTAAGCACAGACGTACCATCACCTCAAATCTTTCACAGCTTGGAGCTTGGAGAAGGGCCCCCACAAATCCATCAGGATTTGTGAGTGAAACCTGCGTATTGTTTGAGATCTGGTATCTCCCTCCCATGCCCCCATATTTTCTCATGAAGAAATTTAGGCATATATGAACTTGATGACTTTTCTGTGAAGCAGCTAGGAGTGTCTGAGCCAGAATCAGAC
Organism: Craseonycteris thonglongyai; assembly: GCA_004027555.1. Taxonomy (NCBI): domain Eukaryota; kingdom Metazoa; phylum Chordata; class Mammalia; order Chiroptera; family Craseonycteridae; genus Craseonycteris; species Craseonycteris thonglongyai. The sequence goes on along the minus strand of PVKE010000594.1, from coordinate 22,715 downwards.
AATCAGTGCCCTGATTTGCAGTCCAGCACACTCTGCATTTCACTCCTCCTTGCTTCCGTGAAGACCATGCGCCTTAAGAACATGTATAATAGATTAAACAACATCACCGCGGAGAAACTGGGTAGGGCTCCACACCAACCACATTATTCCTTATAATAGTAGAGGCACATCTCAGCCATGGGCGAAATTCATCACACACTCTTTGATGTTAACACGGGACCTTGCACATTCCTTTCACATGTGCATCACAAATCTGTATCGGTTGTCCCAAAATAGACCATGATCTTCTTAAGGCCTAGGATCACACTTTATTCACAATTGTATCTCCAGCATCTCATACAGGGTTTGAAATACATTTGACACTTCTCCAAAAGTATCCATTTATTCAATGAACATGTGAACAAGTAAATCAATGAATGAATGGCGATAGTATAGAGAAGAGCAGTAGACTTAAAACCAACAGTCCTAGATTTTAATTCTGCCTCTACTATATACCACTTGACTGATTTGGGAACAATTAATATAAAATCAAGATAGCCATATAGCACAGAGTTGTTTTTAAAGTTCTTTGTATATTGTAAAGTGCATGTAGAATCATTATTACTCACTTATCCAAATCATGATCTGTGACTACCATATCTGTAGATTACAACAGGAGTCAAAAACTCAGTAGTAGAAGGACTAAGCAATAATGGGACAGAGTGTAAGATACATAAAAACAAAGATGTTAAAAAAGATGTGTGGAAACATGTCATGTACGGAGGTGAGGAGGGCAATGATGAATAAGCAAGCACCTCAACCAAAGAGGGCAGCTTCATCTGGTCATTACCTGGGGGGATTACCAACCCAACGAGGCCAGAGCTTCTACGTTTTCAAGAGAAGATGGAAAATTAGATTGTGATATGAACTGTCCCAATTGTTAAATATTGGACAGCGTTACACAGACTATTCTTAGAGTATGAACCATATGTGTGTAACTTCTAACACACATTGATGATATGATCACTCATAAAAATTATAAAGCAGGATCTACACAATAACCACTTAGAGAAAAATTATCTGATGCAAAACCTGAAGACGGAGAGGAGAAAAAAAAATGACTGTGGGGTGACAGGGCCATGTCATTTACTAACTGGGTGGCCAGGGGTAAATTCACTTACTCTATTAGATAAGACAGATCTTTCCCACTCCCACAAAGTGGATCTAGAAGGCTCAAATCAAACACTACTTGAAAGAATGTGTGAACTTGTAGCATGCTTTAAAACTGAGTGTCAACATCACCGAGGACAGTGGCTTGAACTTAACAGAGTTGATAAAACCTGAGTAAATGAATGGAGGAATAAGTGAGTGGCAATTGGAACAGTATATGCATCCTAATGGGCAATGGATCAAGTCTTTGGCTCTTCTCTGGGATAGAAGGGCGATTTGGCCTCCATTCTACAGATGACAAAGGTAAGGTCAGAGAGGTTGGATACTTTGCCCAAGACGGTTAGCAGGTGGTGCCAGAGTCCCAACCGGGAGCCCAGAACCGCCTGATCCTGCCCCTCCGAGCACTCCTGCGACGCCTGCAAAGGACCAGCTTTGGGATCTCTGGTAGCTGTGGAAGACCAGACATGCACACAAGCACCAGCTCTTCGGGAATGGTTTATCGAACAGATTACCCAACTCGCTCCCTTTTCAACAAACCCACTCAAGAAGCCCTCACAAAGGACACACCAGTGACCGGGTATTTCTCGCAGTTGGGAAAACTTTGGTGCTAGGAAGAACTTAACAAATGAGTGTTAAAAGGAAAGAAAATTAGGCATTTGGAGGAGCTAATTAATGAGAAGATAAAGTGAATGAATATTTGTGGTTCATTTAGGGAGAGAAAATAAGAGGGTAAATGGCAGGAGGAGTGGGGAGAGAGAAGCTCATATAAGCATTACATTTCCGGCAATGGGAAAGAATTATGAAAATTATGTTAGACCTTTACTATGGAAGGCACTGTCTCTTCAGCCATTTCAATTTTAACAGTGAAACCTGGAGTCCACGGGAGCCAGAGGAAGCTTAAACCAAACTGAGAGAAGTCTAAAGAAAGGATGGAAACGGTCCTTCAGGAGAGTTAAAACTTGCAGCAGATACATAAATAATCTGTCCCTCTTTACGCAAAGACAAAACAATAACAGGAGAGTAACACTGTGTTTGGAATTAATTTTTTTTTAAGAGAAAATATTCATGCTTAATGTCAGATGGTTCTGATCCCAAAATGTCAAAAGCTAACACAGCAATAAGCGGGCCATGACACTAAGGAGTGTGAGGAGCTGCAGCTGCTGAACTAACGATGAAAGGCCAGGGGATGGGAAATGAGGCGGGTTTAGAATGATCTCGTCCCAGCGCATACAATTAATGCTGTCATTTGTCTTTTTTTTTTTAAGGTTTATTTTATTGTTTGAGAGAAGCTGTGTGTGAGAGAGAGAGAAGGGGGAGGGCCCAAAGTACTCTCCATAGTTGTGCATCATTAGTTGTGACATGGTTTCATTCCACACAGGTGGATGTGGGGCTGCACAGGGCAGGAACCGAACTGGGGGCCTTCCACGGGGGAGACAAAAAGTTTCACCACCAAGTCATCTGAGCGGTTCCCAGCTGCATTACAGTTCAGCATGTGGGTTCTGCACGAGCCAGAGCCAGGAACCAAACCTCAGAACTCACAGTTGTGAGGCAAGTGCTCAACCTCTGAGCTATCCCAGCATTCTTATCGTATGCCTTGACATCATGTCGACATTTAATTTCTTACTTCAAATTTACTCCTTATACATAAGCTCCTCAAATATGTATACACACTTTAAGAAAGGAGAAAACTGTATTAAAACTGTAATACGCAATATATACCGATAACAAAAGATGAGTACCAGCCACATTTGACAAGCAGTGACAAGAGGAGCTCAATGTAGGCACCATCAGTGTCCAGACACTTCTGATTACGGCAAACTACTGCTTGAGCACCATTAACCGAAGAGTTCACTTGCATGGCTGTACGTGCCATTTCTATTTAGCGTGCGTCTCGAAGTCATCACAAATGTGTACAATTGTTAGGCGTGTGGGAGGGTCCGTTGCGTACCCACGCCTCCATTGTCGTTGTACTTCCACATGTTCTCAAATTTCAAATACCTCTTCAAAACGGTCTTGAACTCCTTAAAATGACAACTGAGCTCTGCCATTTTCCTTGATGGTCCTGCCTGTTGAATTTTGACTTCAGCATTCATTAGATTAGCGCCATCTTTTGAGCGAACATCACACTACATGTTGCTACTGTAATTCAATTCAACTTCAAAAAGTAATACATAGATAACATCTCTTAAAATGTGTATGCATTTGGGGGGCACAACTGGTATATCTGCTGCCCAGAGCTCCTGTTGATATGTTAATAGAAAAGGTGTTGCCTTTGCTTAGCAGGTATTTACGTATTAATTAACTTTGAGAAGATTGCAGTTCCCTCAGGTGAAGGTGTTAGCAGTCTACACCTACTCAGATTCAGATGAGAAGGTAATTAGTTGGTTGGGAAGTTCTGTACAATTAGCTATGGGGAAACAAGAAGCTTCTGGTAATTAATCTCATAGGGGTAGGGGTGCTTTCTAATAAAAGGGGGGAAATGCAGATGTACTTTAACATAATGATGTTCTGAGGCATGGACACATAAGATCAAAAGACATTTTCGTCATGAGTGTAGCTGATGGGAAAGATGAGAAATCCCAGGAAAAGGACAACAGATGAACACAGGTAGTGGGGGGTGAGGGCCGATGTCAGGATGGACCGAAGACTAAGAGCGGAAGAAAGCCATGCTCTTGGGTGGAAAGTAAAGTGAAGATTTTTTTTTTTTTTTTTTGATGGAGACAGAAAATGGGGAGGGCCCAGAGCAGTCTCCATAGTTGTATGTCATTCGTTTTTCAATGTGGTTTTGTTCCACAGGTGGGTGGGGGATGCACAGGGCAGGAACCAGGCGGGGGGCCTCCTGCATGGGAAGCACACCCCAGTTCAGCATACAAGTTTGCACGTGCGGGGGCCGGGACTCGATCCTCATTCCCCGGGGCTGCAAAGCAAGTAATTAACCCACTGAGCCATCCCAGCTTCCCCTAGTACAACTTTAATACAAACATTTTCACCTGCTCCAGATGAACCTACTAGTAAAATTCTCTTATAAAAAGTATGTAATTGGATGGATGACTAGAAGTACGGTAGGTTAGGTTTGAAGAAGTACAGGATAATAATCAGGAAATTTAAACCACAAATTCATGGATCAGTGAGAAGAGTAAATAAAGTACAAGTAGTTAAAAGTCATCCAAACTGTGTTATCATCATGACTAACCGTAGTGACATTAACCTTCAAGTCATGTAGGAATCCGGCTAGTGCAGCTGTGCCTTAGAAAACTTAGGTTGGCCTCTGAAACACCCAGCGTGATCGAATTAGGGTTGTGATTCTAACGACGCTGGAGCTTGGCCGTGAGGAGCAAGGGAGACTTTGGCACTAGTCCTTCGAAAACATTAAACTGCATCATGTGCAGAGGGAAACAGTGTTAGTGAAGTTTGGCAAATGTTTGTGGACACTCGTGTGTGCTGGGCACACGTCCCTCTTTGAGCACCCAATCCTACAGTCCTGGGTCCAGCAGCTCCCCACAGGGTTTCAGAAGGGTACTGAGAAAGAAACTTCATTTCCATCCTGGGATACGTGCTTGACTAACCAAAGGGCGTGAGGCCAGGCTGCAAAACCCAAATTCGATCTCCGGTTCAGGTAACTAAAGCCAGATATAAACTGTCTAAAAAAGGTGCCCCTCCATCTCATGATAGGGATGTGTGGGTGAAATTCTGTCTACCTGCGATGACAACAGGAACTAATACGGAACGCTCCTGTCACTGAGGGTGGGGCCCTGTGATGTCTGAGGCACACACATTCGCAGCCACCCTGGGGCAGAGGGCAGGCAACCGACCTGCCAGGGCACAGCTGAAAGGTGGCAGCACCAGGACCTTAACTCCCGCTTAGTTCTGCAATTTCACGTTTATTTTATTTTTTTGTTGCTTAAGATTTATTTCATTGCTTGAGAGAAGGTAAAAAAGACAGAGGGACAGAGAGAGAAGGGGGCGGGCCCAGAGCAGTCTCCATAGTTGTGCATGAGTTGTGATCTGGTTCCATAGCACACAGGTGGATGTGGGGCCGTACGCGGTGGGACCTGAACCTCTGCTGCCACCCTGGTGGGTATAGCTGCCCCGCAGTTCAGTACATGGGTTTGCAAGAGGCCAAGGCTAGGATCCAATCCCCAGATCTCACAGTTGCAAAGCCAGAGCTCAACCTTCTGAGCTATCCTGGCGTCTCTCATATTTATTTTTTCATAGTTACTCTTTATTGCCTCCATTGCTGCTACACCTAAGCATAGGAAGTACGAGAAAGAGCAATTTTTAAAAAGAGAGGGGTAGAGAAAGTCCAGAACATGCAATAAGAAGCTCAATTAACACCAATCTTGAGCAGTCGTTACATGAATGTCTACTAGGAGAAAGATACTGACGTAAAAGCAAAGGAAATGTGAAGAACGGAAGACAGAGACTCAAATAACTCAATGTAGGGACACACACAAAATTTTAAAAGCCTTCTTTTGTGCCTGGATTGAAGAATCTCCCGATAAATTTGCTCAGTGCCTCTGGAGAGGAAACAATGGATCGTGGGCAGAAATTACGAAAACCCACGGAGAGGCATTGTCAGCGCTAAGACAGCTGTGATGCAGCCTCCCTGAGCGTCCACGTGCAAGGCTCAAACTCAGGGGGAATGAACAGTTCCTTTTGTGAAAATAAAGCAATCACTCCCCCCCTTCATTAAGGAAAATAGCACAGCCTTATGAATTCACAGCAGACGTCCCATAGGCTGCAGCAATACTGGAGAATCTTGCTTTGGGGAGCTGTTATCAATAGGAAATACTTGTAAATAAAGCATAAATAATGCTTTAACCACATATAGCTTAACCACATTCCCTACGTATGTTCACTTTATTACAGAAAAACCTTGCATTACCTATCACAACCACTAAGATTCCTCAATAATAATTCTTTCCTAAATGCCAACTTAACTTAAAAAATTTTTTTTAAAACATGTATTTTATTGTTTTTGACAGAGACAGGCAGCTACAGAGAGAGAGAGAGAGACGGGAGAGGGCCCAGAGCAGTCTCCATAGTTGCACGTCATCAGTTTTCTACCTGGTTTTGTTCCACACCAGTGGGGGGAGCACAGGGCGGGAACTGGGTTGGGGGCCTCCTACATGGGAGGCACACCCCCTCAAGCCAGGGGCCAAACCAGCGGGCAAGAACCGAACTGGGGACCTCCTGAATGGGAAGCTCACCACAGTTCAGCATATGGGTCCACACGGGCTAGAGCCGGGATTCGATCCTCGGTCCCCAGGGTTACAAAGTGAGTGCTTAACCTACTGAGCCATCCCAGCTTCCCCATAAATGGCAACTTTAGGACAAAGAAGTGAATAATATGAAAATACAGAGGTATGCACATTTATTTAGGAATGTTCTAAATGCCTCCAGACCCTGTATTTGAAATAAGGAAAAAAAGAAACAGCAGCAGACTGTTATGATCTGAAGTATAACGTTGACATAAGCTATGGGAATGTATGATTCTATAATCTCCTAAACCGAGCAGGGCTACATTGGTAGCTTATGGTTATAGGGAAATAAAGACGGGGTTAAATGAATTTTAATTTTCAAAACATTCTGTGCTTTTCATATATTTCACATATAATAAGTAATTATTTGCCTGTTTAATCTCTGTCTTCTCCCAATAGGCAAGGACTGCATTGATCATGTTCATGGGTGTATTTCCAGCATTTACTAACATTTAGAGGGTATTCAGTGAATAATTGTTTCATGACTAATTGAATAACTGATGAATAATTAACCATTGTAGAATAATGGTTCTCTTATTCTCCCTGACTAGGCTCCACATTGAGAATTAAGGTTCTAGAAAAGAATCTGAGAGATTCAGAGCTGTTAATCAGAATTGCAAGTAGGCAAAGGATTCCTCATAAACTAAGAATTAAAAAATAGCAATGCTTAGGGGCAGGCCGGTAAATAAGATGGGAAGGAAAGATTGAGACTCGCACATAAAGGAGTTATTCTTCCATCTATGGTTCTTAAGATACTCACTTTTTAAAAACGGAAACAATTTTCCGGTCAAGCAAAGCACACCTGTGGGATGAATTTGGCCAGTGTTTCTTAGAAGTCCCTCACTTGCCCTTCATTTGGTCTGGGGATGATCTCATTCATCTTCACTTTTCCTTGACTATGGCCCTCAGTTCCTGTCTAGATCCCCTCAGAATCTTAGAGACAATGTTCTTGAGCCCCATCTGTTGAAAAGCACCCCAGAATGGATCCTTCCTCTATCTCTGGAACCTGCTTCGCATCATACTTTGCACAAAGACGTATCCAAATTATTCTAAACTTGTGTTTTTGGATTTTCCTTGACTATTTATAAATGGCGTGGTGCATGTCAGCCACTTGTCTATTGAATGATGACTTTGAGTCTTGCCCTTGGTCCTCTGTATTTTTATGTCTGCTGCTTACCAAAGTAGCATCTGCCTAGATTTCCTTCTGTCTACAATAAATAGAAACATTTGGCCAATCAGCCATACCTTCATAGACACAGGATACTGTTCTGCTTTCTTTCCATCAGAAATTTAGAATGCAGAACGTTCTTAGAAAGCCAGTCTAATATCCCTAGATTACTGATTCACTCTAGCACAGATACTAAGATGTCTGAGTTGTTTTGGGTCAGGAAATCCAAGATCCCTTTTTCTCAACGATCAACCTCATGGATCAGTCCCCTTTTTCCTTTCCACTTTCTCATGGAGTCCAACGGCACTGAGTATTGTATCATTCCTCTGCCCTTCATGCCTGAAAGGGGTGATTTGTTGACATGTCAATGGATCTGGGGATCTTTTGGAAATCCCTTGTGTGATCAGAGACACTGTGGTACCTAAGGATATCTTACATTACCAAGAATGAGGTTGAAGACAGTCAACCAATCAGGATTCTTGCTTCGATCTCTCCCCTCCCCTCCCCTCCCTCTCACTCTCCAAATATATACACAGTTACTCTTAAGAACAACAAAATGTATAACAAAGCATCGATACCACATCCCCATTTACGCTAACAGCCTTACTATGCTCTTTACCCCTGAGCATGCTGTTTTAATTAGGAAGATAGATTTGGGAGTTCATACGTTCTGTTGCGGTATAATTCCTGCCTTTACAGTAATTTTCTCCTGCTTTTCACACTATAATGTGCCATAAATCCTAGTTAGGCTATTTCACTGGCCTGTTACTAGTCAAAGTCAATATTTCAGGCCTTTTGTTGCCATGGAAACCTGCCGTACTCCTGTTCACTAGAATATGATACAGTCTCCTGAGGAAATCACTATGAACTTGACCATCACATGGATATAGGCCCCCGGATGCACGGATTCTGTTCTATCTCTCTCTACCACCCACCAACTTCTCTCCGCTCATGCTGTGTGTGCACACACACACACAGACACACACATGTGCTGGGGCAGATGCAAGAGAGAAGGAAGCAAACAAACCAATGGAAGCAGCATCCTTTCTTTCATAGCTCTTGAGAGGGTAAGCTAGAAAATCAGTAAATGTAGTTTTAAAGCCTGAACGAACCAGACACACATCTCGCCTGGCTTTGTTCTACCTCCATCCTTTGGTCTTGCCTCATCTTTACTTTCTAGTCCTTCAGTCCCATAGTCCCCCATGCATTTTAAAATCTGTGTTTTGAAATTTAACCTCAATGCGTGCTCCTAGTTTAAATCTATTGCCCTCTACCTTTAATTAGAGACACTCAAAACTTGAGCTGTCTTTCATTTTCCAAAGTCTTCTCCTGGGTTTCTCTTCATCTCTAACCACCTCCTGTTCTTGGTGTTCCTTCAGTGTGCAGGAGTGAGGAGAACACACAAGCAGTAACCAGGAAGTCTGGGTAAGTCATGTAGCCTCTCTGTGACTCATTTTTTTTTTTTTTTTTGTCTATAAGGTATAGATAATGTTACCCCCTCCAAAGGGTCTTTGTACAGCCAGAACCAAATAAAAATAGCCATTATAAAGAACTATTGAAATGCAGAGCCTCTGAAACCTTTAGATTATTATTTTAAATAAACCTAGGAAGTCTTATTCTTCAGCTGTACTGTCAAATAAAGGTACTGAGTGTTCAGGAATGCAATCTAGTTCCCTGAGTTAAGATGTGAATAGAATTGAGGAGGTCATGGCAAAGCAAGCTTTTTTTTTCCTTCTATGTTCTACTTGACCACCCTTTCCTTCAGCCACACTGTGTCAGGTTTACACTTGGTCTCACCTTCGGGGCACAGCAAGGTCTGTCTGGTATGTGGTGCTCACGTTGAATGTCACACATGTTATACCGGGGACAGTTTTCAGAGCGACCCCTCACCATTATCCCCGGGCAGGGGTCACAGTTATAGCAGAACAAAGACAAACTTACAGAGCTCCAAGTTCTACCCCCACAGCCTCCAGCTGTCCCGCATGGAGGGCATGATGCCCACCCAAGAACTTTCCTCACTCTTTCCAGGCGAAAACGAGACCGTGGATCGTGGGATGTGTCTCACGCATTGCGTCCCCATTGCAGCCGCTTTCGGAGTCGAGTCGGAAAGAGCAAAACATCTGAGGGAGTGACAGGGAGTGACACAGTTCACAGACCCCTGCTCCACTGGGTCTCCTGCTCTCGTTCGCTCCTCTTCACACCTTCCACGCACTGAGCTCACTGCACTGCTCCCAGACCAGCGCCCACGCCCCGCCTCATCCACGGCCGTCTGGCAGCCCCACTCGTCCTCAGGGAGGCAGCTCTGCATCCCCGACCCGGACGTAAGGAGGCCCGAGCTCGTGTCCTCTCACACTTCCCACCACTAAGACTTGAGGTCACTCATCTGCCCTGGCCCAGGCCGCAGGCTCCTCGTTTGCGTGCCAAGGACAGACACTAGAGCCTCTGACGTCCCTCTGACTCCCACAGTCTTTGATTTTGTAGCTGGTTTCCATACCATGGCTTACGGCCTTTATTTCCCAAACAAATCACATAAAGCATCTAACGCCATTTACCTCCTTTCTGATAGCTCAGTCTTGCCACCATCCCTGTGGCAGAGTGCCCAAGGCATGGACTCTAAGTATACACTGCCGTGTTCTTTCACAGTCTAAATGTTTATTTTATAGTTATAATATTAAATATTGATTATTAAACTGAATTGTTAAATTAACTTGCTGGCTGTCTTTCTGCACAGAAAGTTTAGTGAGGTTCTGTATCAATAGCACCTATGACACATTGTGGGCATTCGCAGATCATTATTGTGTGTGAATGAATAAATGAATGAATGAACGCATGAATGAATGCAGAGTTATTTAAGCCCATCCCAAAAATCCCTCTAGTCTGACCTCCTAGTTTTAAACAACGGCAAATGGCCAATACATCTTTCAGAACAGAATGAGGAATTTCTGCCAAATGTTTTCATCTGACCAATTAAGGCAGGTGAGGGGCTGTCCTTTCTGGGCCTGGCATAATAGAGCATTTACATTTAAGATATAAAATATAATTGACTTTACTTATGATAACTCATACCAGTAAGTAGCACCCCTCTCAAAGTGTGTAGAATCTGGTAGACAATATGTAATTTCTGGCCCCAACGATGTGATTTTTTACAATTGTAAAAAAAGTTGTTGCTTATCTCTTAGGAATTAAAAAGATGGGTTTTTATCACTAATATAATGTACTTTGCGCATTTTTAAGTTTAAAGGTTACCTAGCATGGTGCTTGTTTTAGAGTGGTATTTTTAACTACTGAAGGAGTAAGACAATAAACAAATGGGAAAAAAAGTTTAAATGATGATTATCACAAGAGTTGCAATATTTGCAGTTTCTTCCCCTCTCCAACCAGAGACACTAAAACCATTTTACTTGCACATACTCAGCAATAGACAAAACAATCAATTATTAAGTAGGGGTGTGTGGAGAAGAGGGGCCTGGGTTTGAGATCCAGGGCCCGGACAGGCACCACTTTGAGTAGCCCCTGTACGTTTCTGAGTAGATCCTTCAAATCTGTGCTGTGAGGGTCACGTGAGAAAAACAGCACGAGAAGGCACCTTGTAAGCTGCGGGCCATCGCAGAAAAGCGTGTCACTGAATAGGGAACAGACGCTCTTCTTTACCAAGAAGGGCGAACTTCGGGAGAAGCCTTCCGCTATCTCTCAGTCAGTTGTTCTCAAAGGAGCGTGTGCAGCAGCGTGATCAGGAAGGCGTGCTGAAACAGTGTGCAGGGCCCTCACAGACTGCCTCAGTCATTACGTCTGGAGAACAAGAGAACTTGCACATCGAACAAGGGCCCAGGTGACGCTGATGCTGCCTGTGCAGGGACCACACTCTGATTCTCACCGTTTGAAGTTATGGGTCGCAAACAAACAGCTTCCAGGGCCTACCGAGCTGACCTGACTGTGTGGCTCCAGCTCCAAGCCAATCAGAAGTGGGGCTTGTAAGGACCTGCAGAGTACCCACCCTCTCTACGTCACTCAACATCGACATTCATTTAAAAATGCTCTGACACACAAAACATGTCCCTGGGTGGGATCTGACCCCAGAGACCTCTCGTGAATCATGCAGCAAATTTGTGAAGAGATTAGACTGGACACTAGTTCCCTGGACACCTGCTTATTCTTCCCATGAATTCCTGCACCTACCAGAGTCTTGAGAATCACTAGCACGGCATAACAAACATTTCAGGCTCTAAAACCCAATGGGTGACTTGAGAGTTTCGTGTTTACCCTGTCACGTGTTCAGTGACCAGCTCTGTCCTTCTCGTAAACAGAAACACAAAAGAAGGTAAGATGGCCGAAGGAGCAGGCCTACATAAACATGACAAGTTCAAAATTGTCACGTCCGTCTTTAACGGGGCTAGAGGTTTAATGAAGAAAACAAACTGGGAATGTCTGTGGCTTTCTCACCTGTGACAGAAGCCAAAAGAGAAGTAACTGGGCTGGCAAGTGGAGATCCAGTATCCACAACTTGGAATGACCGGCCCACCCCGCTTCAAACATGATAAGAACACTTCTTTTGATGAAGGTCTACATAGAAGGTGACTGAGAGGTAAGATGTGCTTTCTCCACCAGAAATACCTAAGTTCAGCCTGAAGAACAGACTCTGTAGCTGTTTGGGTTTGAGTCTCAACTCCTAATGTAGCTCATGGAAGTGAATTAAACTCTCTAAGCTCATTTTATCTAAAAAATAGAAAGAATACTACTCACTCCAAGGCTGTTGTGAGGATAAAATTAATTAAGTCTATAAGAGACTATGGGATCACTTGGCACACAGTGGATTGCAGTCTAAAATGTGTTTTTTGGACACCATAGATCTAGAAAAACTGAGCGAAAGTCAGGCCTGTACCCAAATAGCCTTTCCAGAATCTGTGTGAGGACCACGGCCCTGCTTTGAATGGCACACCCTGTATAAACCCCATAATGTAAGCCTCCCAAAGATAAGACCTTTTCAAGGGCGCAATAGGCTAAATCGTATCCCCCTAAAATTCAGGTCCACCCCAGAACCTTAGGGGATGACCTTATTTGCAAATAGGGTCTCTACAGATGTAATCAGTTAAGATGAGGTCATATGGAATGAGGGTGGGTCCTACATAGTCTGACCAGATGTACCATTTTAAATGGGACAGAAAACAATGGTACTGTCCTGTTTCAAATGGTCCATATGGTCAGCCCCGTCTCAAGTGGGCTAACTTCAAGGAATCAGTAGGCTGACTGTATGAACCATTTGAAACAGGACAGTACTGTTGTTTTCTGCCCCATTTAAAATGGCACATCTGGTCACCCTATAAATACAATGACTGGTATTCCTGTAAGAAGGCCATGTGAAGACATACACACATGCACACACACATACACGCATATACACATGCATGATGACAGAGGCAGAGATTGGAGTGATGCAGTTGCATGCCAAGAAGTGGCCCGAAATTCCAGTAACAACAAGCTAGGTAGAGGCCAGAAAGGATTCTCCCTTACAAATTTCAAAGATATCATAAACCTGAGAACACCTTGACTTTGGACATCGAATCTCCATAACTGTGAGAAAATAAGCATCTGTTGTTTGACGTCCCCATTTGTCTTAATTTATGACACTAATCCTAGCAAACTAATAATATAGGTGGTCATATCTGAAACCTACTTTCATTCTCCATAGCACTGAGCACAACATATTTCAGAGAGTGGGCACTCAATAAATTCGTGTCTCATGAATCCTCACATTTCTTCAGGTCTTGAGTTCATACTCCGTTACGTGATCTCATCATTGAGCAGACCGGCCCCTTGCCCCTCAACATGCCCTTTATAGACCCTTTCACGGTTCTCCTGTACTCTCAACGTGAATTTTCTTCTTTAACTTCCAGCTGGGAAGACAGTGTCTAACGTGAGGCAGGGGCCACCTGAGGAAGTGTGGGGGAACCAATGTCAGAAATGAACATGTATTGAGCTCATTTTCAGCAGCAAAATGAGTTGGCTTTGAGAGCTGTGTAGGGGACTGGAGAACTCAGAATTCCACAAAAATGAGTATTACGAGGGTCACAAAATCAAGGGTTGCTCCTCTGCTTAAGGAAGATGAGTTAGTGAGGTCAATTCTGGGAGCTATGAAGCCCCTGTATGTGGTCAGCACAGTTGAACATGGAGAAATCACCAGAGTCTGAGACAGGTGAATGCATCACTGCATTTATTGACTTGGAAAAGCCATATGCATTCTGGAATTCTTACAGAATGGGCTTTTGGGGGGCCGTGACCTATGAAAGTCCCCTGGTCAGAGCTGCCTTCTTGGAAAATAGCTGAACTCCCTGCTCTGATGTCTAAAAACTGTACCAGTTTGAATTCTTCTAACACATTTCTCTTCGACATCAATAGCATAATTTCATTATGCTGTTAATGGGCAGAGATTGGGAACAGGCATAAAGCCAAGGGTTTTGCTAGAAACACAAGTGCCAAGCCTCTAGAGATCTTAAAGAAGTTTTACACTTTCTCCTTGTTTCTGCTTTTTCCTTGCTGTAAGTGAGTGGGTAGCTTCCACCTGCTTACCTCACTGAGTTGTGGGGAGAATAAATGAGTGAATTTGTCTGGAGGTCAGTGATTGTGAGATGAAAAGCATAATTCGAATTTAAAGCATTTTGGTTTTGAATCCATTCATTCAGACCCTTCGCTACAGATCCATTGCTCAGTCAAAACATCTTAAAACAACTTCCTGACGGGGTATTGTGAGAGAATTTTAGGTCTCTATGGGTAATTTGAGAGAAGAGGGGGCTGCCTAGATTGTATGTGGGTTTTGGAGATCTCACAAGACACTAACACAATTGTACGGAAGGCTGTACGCACACACACGGTATGAGGCATGGCTTCCTCCAAGGAAACTTCACTTGTGCCCACGTGTGTAACACTGGGAGGGGGCTTGAGTCTAGTTCACGGGGTGTTCTGAGCATTGAGCTGCTGGCCAATTCAACTTCACTGCTTGGATGTGTGATCGAATCTGATGGATGAAGTTAGTGCCGAGGAAGAAAGGGAAGAGCCATGTCGGAGCTCAGGGCCTCATTCAAGCCTGAATCTGTAAACTGAAATCTGACTGGTACATCAGACGGCTGACCCGCTAGCCAGGTGCAGAATCTCATTAAGCAGAAGATGTCTGAGATGTTGTCTTAGCACTTCATTTGGATTCAACGGAAAGTCACAATTTCACTGGCAAGCTGTCAGCCGGTGAGCTCTGCCTAAGGATTTTCTGCCTCTTGTCAATGTGCCTTCCGAGTAGACACGGGAGTCCAGGCCCTAATCACTCACAGATCGCAGAAGGTGCCATGTATTCTCTTCCCGTATTCTCCCCACAGCCACGTCCCTGCCTCATTCCTGGTCGGGAAGAAACACCAACTTCTAAGCCAAATGATGTTTTGGGTTTGATGATTTACTCCTTCCCTCCCTCCCCAAATTAAAGACGATTGTCATTTTATGATTATCCTCAGGCACCCAATGCAACTTCAGATTTTTCCTCTGTAACTTGGAGGCTGTTATCCAACCTCACACCAGATCACCTGTGACGTAGATAACGCATCATGCTGCTCAGCAGAAGCAGAGAGGACAGGCCTCATTCACAAAGGAATGTACGGATGTCAAGCTTAGCGCTCATTTGTTCCTTCAAGTGTTCATTCATTTGTTCAACAAACATTTACGGAGCGCCAAGAAAAATGACTAAGATATGGGTCTTGTTGCCAATGAAATTACGATTTATAAACAGGCATATGGGCAAATGATGATATGCAAGAGAGGGGTAGACAGCAGTCAGTACGGGGCATGAAATGGTCCTTTCAGGTGCTGGGAAGAGGTTGGGGGGAGCTCTAAGATCTGCAAACTGTTTAATCACAAGACACCACTTAGCTGAAGACCTACATGTGCTTCAGAAGAGAAAAAGTTAAGAGGAAAAAACCACCCTCCCCTTCCCCTCTTTTCAATGAGGTCCTGTCCCTAAAGCACTGTTCTATTATGTTCCTGACATAGCCGCCCCTGGCCTTCCTGACACCTCTCCCCAAAGAGATCAGCTGTCAGCCCCGGAGGCAGAATTCTCTCTCTTCTGTGGGGAAATGAAGTCTGATAAATAGTGCCCTGGCCAATGGATGGGGGCGTGAAAGTGGCTATTTTTCCTCCAAGGTTTCTTCTATGAGGTCAGATATATAGCAGTTAGAAAACAAGCAGAGTTTTAAAGAAAGAATCCGTTGTGTAAAATCCAGTAGGTGTGGGCTCGACAGGGTTCGTGTACTGAGCACACACCGCGGCCTCTGGAGAGCAGCTGTCGTGGGCTCTTAGCCCTTATGACCACCGGGTCCCTGTCTGCCATCCTTTCTCCCTCGTCAACCTGCGCACGGGCTCCAGGGCTGGTTGTGAAGCAAAGCAGCGTGATGATTCACGGAGCTTCCAACAAACACACCGGCCAGCGCCGCTCTGAACCAGCTGCGTGGGAGCCGGGCAGGCAGGGCCCAGGTTCTAAGCAGCCGTGGAAGGGGCACTGCCCGCCCACCACAGACGTGAACACGGGTCCCACCCGAATTTCAAGGCCCATAGGCACGTGCTTGTGAACGCACGTCCATCTCCCACTGTCCTGGTCTCCTTGCAATTTCATACGGACACCTGTCAGAAATCCTTGTGGGTCTACAATCATGCCAATATCATCCCCATTATTTTCTCTTTATTAACAAATGCAACATCACAGACCTTTCCTTTGAGTTGATATCAATATGAAAATTATTAATATATTTTAAAGATTTATTTATTTTTTATTTTATTGTTTTTGACAGAGAGAGAGAGAGAGAGAACCGAACTAGGGGAGCTCCCAGTTCAGCATGTGGGTCCACACGGGCCGGGGCCGGGATTCGATCCTCAGTCCCCGGGGCTGCAAAGTGAGCGCTTAACCCACTGAGCCATCCAGGCTTCTCCTATTAATATATTTTTAAATAATGGATTACATGGGAGGAATTGGCGTGAAAAAATAGAACAACTCTTCTGTCACTAAGCCAGCATATACATGTGCGTGCATATAGCGCGTACATGTGTGTGTATGCTAATATGCAGGAGGCGTGCATGGATATGTGTGTGCGTGGGTTTCTTTGCGATCTGTATGCATATAATTTACATACATGCAAATGAGTGCAGTTCTTCAAAGCCGTGCTGTCCGTCACTTTCCTCAATAACATTTTGTTGCGAGGAACAAGCAAGCCCTTGTTCAGAGCTAGTTTCTGAGCCACTAATGAAATTGGTTCTGTTGTTTTACATTCACATCCGGCGTTTTATTAAATGCACACACACACACACACACACACACACACACACACACACACACCCCACAGATACACACACTGGCTTTCCCCAGACATCGCTGCGGCGGGCTTCTGACAGCTGTCACACCCCACGGGGGTTCTGCGTTGGCTTCATAAGGGGACCCGGAGAGAAAGCACCCCCGCTCCTGGGACCGAGCCCCCATCTGCCGAGCGTGGCAACAGTACTTCCCACAGGATTTACGGGATTTCAGGCGCCGGCCAGAAGTCCGGTCATGAAGCCCAGACAGGTGGACACCTCTGAAGAGCGAACCGTTAGGTACCTGGCCCTGTGCTTCTCCACAGCCATTAGTACAACGCTCCACCCAGGGCGGCGGCTCAAAGGTGCCCTCACCCGGCTCCTTTTGTGTGTATCCAACAGTGAAGACAGTAAGAGGAGGCCAAGGCTGAAGCTAAATTCTACAATAAACACCAAATACAGGGAGAAGGAATGTATTGCCCCAGTTAAAATAGATAGACACCGAGGCCTCGAGAAGAATGGGGGCCCCTGAGCCAGACAGCGCTGTATGTCCATCGCAGCTCAGCCACAGACCGGGTCAGTGACCTTGACGGGCCAGGTCAGTGACCTTGACGGAGCAAGTCAGTCATCCCCATTGATTCTCGGTCCTCGTCAATAAAATAGCAACACTGTAAGTGGAATGCATAGAATTTGCACGGAATATTAAATGCGCCGTGATTAAAAAACCTGACTGCATGTGAAAAACCTCCTGGGACGCTTTGAAAAATGCTGACATTTATATTATATTTATATATACTCATGTTTATACTGAAGAAACTGGTGCCAAGTCTTGTCTCCGACCCTGGAGGTGCTGATTTCATTAGCCTGGTGTGAGTCCGGGTCATCAGGGTTTTAAAAGGCTTCCCTGGGTGAGTTTGATCTGCACCCTGGGTTAGGAACCACAGAGATAACCACTGTATGTAAACAGCATCTCAACACTCGATTATTAACAGGCCTGCAACAAACAGCATCTCGGGACTGCCTTTACTATTTACGAGTTTGTGATATGGAGCAAACTCTTTGAATTATCAAGATTTCAAAAACCCGTATCTGGAAAACCATAAGTGTGTCTACCTAATATGCTGTAAGAAATAAGATATTCCATGTAAATCACTAACCCCGTGGCAAATGAAATATGTGGAATGAACATGAACTGCTGTTATCATTATCATTATTATCTCCACTTCTCTGGGACCCCAGAACTAGTCTCGGGGACATGCGTGCTCTTTACACATCTTATTGAGTATTTTCACATAAGTGATAATGCCGTTCAACACAATTTAAAAAGATATTACAATATCTTTTTAGATTTCTCCACATGCCTCAAAATATAAATTTTGCCTAACTTTTCCCCAACTATTCATATCCAAATTCTATCATGATAATTCCAAGGAACTATCCCCATCAACTGGTTCATTTAAGTCAAAATGTCGGCTTTCTCTCCTGGTCATAATTATTATCTAAAAATAGCAAAATTCAGTCAATGAATATGCTAACAAATTCCAGTAATACCCTTGTATGTAGGTCAGCTTTGTTGGCTGACTTGCGTACAATAAACATTCCAAATTTTAACTTTGTTTTAATCAATATGTGCTTTTTAATGTCCTCTTCTTCTTCTTAGTCTACTAAAATTGTTCTTGGTAGCAGACTTTAAAAAGCCGTCCGTCTCATTGACTCCAGTATCCACATTAGAACCTCTATTTGGAAGGGAGGGTATTTCGTCTCTGCTGTTTCTCTCCCCTCCACGTCCATGAAAGGCTTTGCTCTTGCTGCCCTTGTCTCCTCCGTCAGCAGCCGCTAGCGTCCTGGGCTTTGCGCTCTGGGCCTGGGCTTCCTTTCTGGGGCAGCGCCTTCCTTATGGGGGCTTCCTACTCGGCGCTGCTCTGGCTCACAGGACGGTGATTTGCTTCAATTACGCCGATCTGGACAGCCAGCAGGGCGCGTGTGAGCCGGCCCTGTTCTCACACCACCTACAATAAGCATGATCAGGCAGGTTCCTTAGTACCGACCCCATTAAAAGACTGCTTGCTGAATGCTGGGAAACCCCTCTTCTCTCGGAGAAAATGCAGGACATAGGTTTTTAAAGCCCTTTCTCTCTAAAAAAAAAAAAAAAAAAAAAAAAAAAAGCCAGCATTTCCCTTTTCCTAAAACTGAAACACTGAGGTAGACGAATGTATTATGACACATTCAGGGGAAAAGGAAAAGGGGCATTTGCGGTCACTTTGCAGAAATCAGTGACATTTCATGGCAAGTTACTACACATGACCGATGGAGTAATGAAGATCTGAAGCTGTGTATTTCTCGTTTATTCTTTCTGGAGCCAGGTCCCAATGTCACCTGATCAAAACAATAGCATCGGACACGAGACACAGTTTGGTATTTGGACATTCTACTACAGGAAGTTTTTCATCCCGGTCTCTCCCATGTGGTGACATAGCACACATTTGGGTTTTATGATATCTATGGCATTTCTTGAAGACATTAAATACACATCTTTTTTAGTTTGTTAGATGATAATAACTGCAGAATGCTTTACGGTTCTCTGGACGTATTCAAAACACTATTTTACTTGAGCCTCAGGTCTGTGCCGATTTGAAGCAGGATGAAAATCTGTAACTTTATTTTACGATGAGGATCATGGAGTCCCAAAAGGTTTAAATGACTGTTCAGAGTCCCCCCCACAGTGAATGGCAGAGCGAGGACTAGAACCCGACCCATGTGCCGGGACTCCAGAATTCTGTCTACTTCAAAGAGCCGCGTCTCAAGCGGACCCCTGCCGAATCCACACAATTCACCTGAAAGAACACCCCCCGTATCCAAACACTCCTAGAGCTCGCTCTGAACTGGGCTACTGGAATCCTCTCATTCAGCGTCGTGGGCTGATCACCTCCTGGTCCTTTTCCAGGTAACAAATTCAAATAAAATCCAACCCAGACACCTTCTCCCTCCTTCTTGCTGTCTCGCATTTTGCTTCCTTGTCTACCCTTCACAAAATCGTTCAAGCCTGACTTTCACTTTTTTTAGAGTTTTTGGTTATTCAGAGAGACCTTTCATTAATCCAGTGACCTTCAGGGCGTCCTTCAAGGATAAAAGATTAGTCTTCGAACCCAGTCACCTTCGATCCTTGAACCCTCTCACCTTTGACTCTTGGACAAAAACTACAGGTTTGTTGAACTAAAAGAACCCTTTGTATAACTAGAAAGACTATATAACAGCTGACAAGTACTGAGTCCTTACTGTCTGAGGCACTGGATTTTTATAACATAGACATTGCTCTTGTCCCTCCAATTAACAGATGAGAAAGGGAAGGTTTGGGGAACTTATCGATGAAGGCACAGTGACAGGCAGTCAGCCGGGCTCACCAGGTCTTACCTGGAGGCTGCCCCTGTCCACACAGCCCTGTGACCTCTGCGAGGCTGGCTTTAGTGACTTTCATCTGCTTCAGAGGCTCGTGACGGGGGCAGTACTGGAAAGTAACTCAGTCTTTCCCTCGGTGACACTGCTAATCACACTATTCAACAAAATGCTCCAAATGAATCACCTCTCCCTCTAGAGCAGCGGTCCCCAGCATTTTGGGGCACCAGGAGCTGATTTTGTGGAAGACAAGTTTTCCACGGACTGGGGGAAGGGGGAGGTGGGCAGAGGGAGGGGCGGGGATGGTTTCAGGATGATTTAAGTGCGTTGTTTATTGTGCACTCAATTGCTATTGTTATTATAATTACATTGTGCTCTATAATGAAATAATTATACAACTCACTCGCCACTAGATAGCCTGCCACCAGATGCAGCTTAATTGTCACTAGCCACTCACTTGTAGGGTTTGGATAGGAGTCTACATGCAACTGATTTATGGCGGTCTCTGTGCTGTCAAACCTCTCTGCTCATGTGAATCTGTATCTGCAGCCGCTCCCCTGTGCTAACATCACCGCCTCAGCTCCACCTCAGATCAGCAGGCCTTAGATTTTCATCAGGAGCCTGTAACCTGGATCCCTCATGTGTGCAGCTCACAATAGGGTCTGTGCTCCTGTGAGAATCTAATGCAGCCGTTGATCTGACAGGAGGCGGAGCTCAGGGGGTCATGTGAATGATTGGCAGTGGCTGTAAATACAGATGAAGCTTCGCTCACTCACCCACCACTCTCCTCTTGCTGTGCAGCCTGGTTCCTAACAGGCTACGGACTGGGACCTGTCTGTGGCTGGGGGTTGGGGACCGCTTGCTATAGAGGGTCTGTAGACACAGCCTAGGAGGCAGGTGTGCGTGGTGATGGGTGTGATGAACTGATGGCCCTCGATGGCGACTGAACCTGGCTCCAGGGCTGAGCTCAGGGCTGTGAGCCTGTCTGCTATGATCTGCCACTTGCACCATAAATCTCCACGGGGAGATGGGACAATGACATCATCTGACAAGGGCCACCATCTTGGTTTCCTAAGGAAAATAGGGGGAAGTCCACAGCCCAGAGCAGTTTCACACGGGCTTGAGGTCCCTGAGGCTGAACAGGGCAAGACATGCCTACCAAATCATCTGTAAAGCGTAGCAGCAACATATGAAGCATGTTTTAAAAGACAGAGCTCCTCACCCAGAAAACACTAAAGAAAAGCAGAGGTTGCTGATCCCGGCAGACTCTACTTAAATTGTCATGTAAGTATTACAACCCAAGTCTCAGGCTACGTAATGGTGAAGTGAAGGTAGAGAACTTCCTAGAAAAAAGTGAGAAAGGCCAGCCAAGTAACAAGGATAATGATAAAAACTCATGGACACACACAACAGTTTGGTGATTACCAGAGGGTAAGGGGGGGGGGGGTGAGAGAGGAGGGAGGGGAGTCAAATATACGGCGATGGAAAGAGAACTGCCTCTAGATGCTAAGCACACAGTACAATATAGAGATGATGTATTACATATAATTGTACACTTAAAACCTACATGATTTTACAAGCTAATGTCACCCCAATACACTTAATAAAAAATAACAATAATGATAGCAGAGGCAAAGATTTACCGAGGGTTTATCATATCCCAGATATTGTGCCAAGAGCTGGTGGTATATGCATTATTTTATTTAATTATCTTAACAGTTCTATGAAACTGCACTAGTATCTGCCTTATTTTGTCGATGAGGAAATGGACTGAGTAAGATTGAATCACTTACTCATGAGTACATTGTGTGTAGGTGAGAATTTAAATCCAAGGGTATCAGGCTCTGCAACCTGTCATTAAAAAGCTCTCATAGGGGAAGCCGGGATGGCTCAGTGGGTTAGGTGCTCACTTTGCAGCCCCGGGGACTGAGGATCGAATCCCGGCCCCAGCCTGTGCGGACCCATATGCTGAACTGGGGAGCTCCCCCAGTTTGGTTCTCACTCTCTGTCTCTGTATCTCTCTCTCTCTGACGAAAACAATAAAAACAAAAACAAAACAAAACAACAAAGCTCTCAGATCATAAATATATTCACAACGACAAAAGCAGAAAGAAAACGCCTGTCCCGATGGAGCCCCTGGTGAAGCAAGGTGGCAAGGACTCAGGTGGACGCCCTAACGACCCCGTGCCTTGGCATCCCTGCTGGGGCGAGATGGCTGACCAGGCACCCAGAGTTCTTCCATCTTAACCCACACATTTAGCTCATTTTTCTTCTACATTTTCTCATGCAAAGGCACAGTGCTAAACCTGTGGTCCAAAGGCAAATGTAAAAGAAGTGGGACTTCAGTTGTAGATTATTAAGAAACGACACATTGTCAAGTCTCAGTAAAGACTGAGAGGCTCTTTCTCTGACGATCCCACCACATTTCA